>JAQNDB010000126.1:0-45000 GCA_029204045.2 Tillandsia leiboldiana | reverse complement strand
TTTGTATATATATACATTTGTATATAGATTTGTACATATATACATTTGTATATAGATTTGTATATATACATTTGTATATAGATTTGTACATATATACATTTGTATATAGATTTGTATATATAAATTTGTATATATATATACATTTGTATATAGATTTGCATATATACACATTTGTATATAGATTTGTACATATATATATACATTTGTATATAGATTTGTATATATATTTATTTGTGTACAGATTTGTATATATAAATTTGTATATAGATTTGTATATATATACAATTGTATAAAGATTTCTATATATATACATTTGTATATAGATTTGTATATATAAATTTGTATATAGATTTGTATATATACACATTTGTATATAGATTTGTATATATAAATTTATATAGATTTGTATATATATACATTTGTATATAGATTTGTACAAATATACATTTGTATATAGATTTGTATATATATACATTTGTATAAAGATTAGTATATATATACATTTGTATATAGATTTGTATATATAAATTTGTATATAGATTTGTACATATATACATTTGTATATAGATTTGTACATATATATACATTTGTATATAGATTTGTATATATAAAAATTTGTATATTGATTTGTATATATATACATTTGTATATAGATTTGTATATATACACATTTGTATATAGATTTGTACATATATACATTTGTATATAGATTTGTATATATACACATTTGTATATAGATTTGTATTTATAAATTTGTATATAGATTTGTATATATATACATTTGTATATAGATTTGTATATATATACATTTATATATAGATTTGTATATATATACATTTGTATATAGATTTGTATATATAAATTTATATATAGATTTGTATATATATACATTTGTATATAGATTTGTACATATATATATATTTGTATATAGATTTGTATATAGATTTGTATATATATATATTTGTATATAGATTTGTATATATATCCATTTGTGTACAGATTTGTATATATAAATTTGTATATAGATTTGTATATATATACATCTGTATATAGATTTGTACATATATACATTTGTATATAGATTTGTATATATATAAATTTGTATATAGATTTGTACATATAAACATTTGTATATAGATCTGTATATATATACATTTGTATATAGATTTGTATATATACACATTTGTATATAGATTTGTACATATATACATTTGTATATAGATTTGTATAAATATACATTTTTATATAGATTTGTATATATATACATTTGTATATATATTTGTATACATAAATTTGTATATAGATTTGTATATATATACATTTGTATATAGATTTGTATATATACACATTTGTATATAGATTTGTATATATAAATTTGTATATAGATTTGTATATATATACATTTGTATATAGATTTGTATATATATATACATTTGTATATAGATTTGTATAAATATACATTTGTATATAGATTTGTATATATATACATTTGTATATAAATTTGTACATATATACATTTGTATATATATTAGTATAAATATACATTTTTATATAGATTTGTATATATATACATTTGTATATAAAAATTTGTATATAGATTTGTATATATATACATTTGTATATAGATTTGTGTATATACACATTTGTATATAGATTTGTATATATAAATTTGTATATAGACTTGTATAAATATACATTTGTATATAGATTTTTATATATATACATTTGTATATAGATTTGTATATATAAATTTGTATATAGATTTGTATATATATAAATTTGTATATAGATTTGTACATATATATATTTGTATATAGATTTGTATATATATATACATTTGTATATATATTTGTATATATAGACATTTGTATATAGATTTGTATATATACATATTTGTATATAGATTTGTACATATATACATTTGTATATAGATTAGTATAAATATACATTTGTATATAGATTTGTATATATAAATTTGTATATAGATTTGTATATATAAATTTGTATATTGATTTGTATATATATACATTTGTATATAGATTTGTATATATACACATTTGTATGTAGATTTGTATATATAAATTTGTATATAGATTTGTATATATATACATTTGTATATAGATTTGTACATATATATACATTTGTATATAGATTTGTATATATACACATTTGTATATAGATTTGTACATATATATATATTTGTATATAGATTTGAATATATAAATTTGTATATAGATTTGTATATATATACATTTGTATATAGATTTGTATATATATACATTTGTATATAGATTTGTATATATATATTTGTATATAGATTTGTACATATATACATTTCTATATAGATTTGTATATATATACATTTGTATATAGATTTGTATATATAAATTTGTATATAGATTTGTATATATATACATTTGTATATAGATTTGTACATATATACATTGGTATATAGATTTGTATATATATACATTTGTAAATAGATTTGTACATATATACATTTGTATATAGATTTGTATATAGATTTGTATATAGATTTGTATATATATACATTTGTATATTGTCACGCCCCGGGGTCGATTTGCGACCCGGGCTCACCAACAGATCCGCCGCCTGTACGGAGACTGCCGTACAGACGAAGCGTCTAACCTGCAAAAGAGATCTATAGCTAACAAGTATCAGAGCTGAAAGGAAGCAGAAACACCAAGCGGTGAAAAGTCCAAGTACAGCAGTCCACTAGAACCCACAACATAAGTACAAAAGCACTAAATGGTACAAAAGTGGAAACTAAAAAGTACAAGTGACACTAACACCGACACCACCGGCTCGGGTAGGAACTAGCCAGCTACGCCCTTACCTCGGTCAGAAAGCTCCGAACGAGCCAAACCTGGCACGGTCGCCTCAGGAACACCTGTCATCACAGCGGGAGTGAGATCTACTGCAACAGTCAGATCTCAGTGGGTACCAAAGCTAAACCCACGGTACACCCACTCAGTCTGCTGGAGACAAAAACACAGATAGATAGATAGATAGATAGATAGATAGATAACTGGAAATGAATCTATCGCTACATGTCTCAATGCAATGCTGGAAGTAAGTTCTCAGTCTCTCTCACGGGAGGCTTGGAAACTATGAACGTCTGCGTCCCCTACCGCCCTTTATCAACAAGAACGGCTGTAGGCTTAGGCGCCCATAGTTTTCGCCCCCGCACTGGGACTGCTATAACTCTACAAGACACTAGAAGGCCACCTCAATCCCTTCTAGTAACCACCTGGTAACTCGGCCAGGGCATAACTATCTCTCTGGTAACTCGGCCAGTGATACTTACCTATCTGGTAACTCAGCCAGTGATTAATACCCATCTGGTAACTCTGCCAGTGGTAACTACTCATCTGGTAACTCAGCCAGGGGTCTATACCCATCTGGTAACTCTGCCAGTGGTATCCACTCATCTGGTAACTCAGCCAGTGATTTATACCCATCTGGTAACTCTGCCAGTGGTATCCGCTCATCTGGTAACTCAGCCAGTGATTTATACCCATCTGGTAACTCTGCCAGTGGTATCTACTCATCTGGTAACTCAGCTAGTGATTTATACTCATCTGGTAACTCTGCCAGTGGTATCCGCTCATCTGGTAACTCAGCCAGTGATTTATACCCATCTGGTAACTCTGCCAGTGGTATCTCGTATACTCTAACGATGCTACTAACACTCGTGTCCAAGTCGGAAACGACATCCCTCGACTTACACGACTGTTCCGCAATTACCTGATAGTAAGGATACGATACCTTTGCATTCGGAAGCATAAAGGGCAATCCGTAGTTCATTGGGAGAAACCAACCCACCTGCGATCCATCCGCGAAAACCGTGCGCCAAACGGGGGTCCCGATGCGATCCCGCAGCTCCACGCGGCAAAACACGCGCCACCGGCCACGTGAGAAGCTAACCGTATGCCACAACTGCGAGACAAGAAGAGGGACCGGGATCAGAAAACATGCGGCTAAAACCGCGCTCACAAAGGGCAAAAGAAACCAAACCGGCGACGAGAAACGCCGCGCGTTGCGCGGAAAACCCATCGCGCACACACGCCGCGGCGCGACGCCAAGTCACAGCTCGCGCGGCAAAGGCGGCGCAGCTGCACGGCTCCAGAAAACCCAGCCATTCGCGCGGCGCCCAGCAAGTCCGCGCGGCACAAGGCCGCCCGCGCGGCGCCCAGCAAGTCCGCGCGGCACAAGGCCGCCCGCGCGAGGGTCTGCAGTGCCGCGTGCCCAGCGCGCGGCCTGCACACCGCGCGGGGCCCAGGGGCCGCCCGCGCGGGGCCTGCAGTGCCGCGCGCCCAGCGCGCGGCCTGCACACCGCGCGGGCCCAAGGGGCCGCCCGCGCGGGCCTGCAGCGCCGCGCGCCCAGCGCGCGGCCTGCACACCGCGCGGGGCCCAACGGGCCGCCCGTGTGACGCCCTACTTCCCAGGGGGTCACCCATCCTAGAACTACTCTAGCTCTAGCACGCTTAACTCTCATGTTCCTCTTGGATCTTGCTACCATCCAAAATGCTATAGCCGGGTTAGAGATTTAGTCCTATTATATCATTTATATAGAGGACTAATCCAAATTCCGGGGGTGTCACATTCTTCCCCCCTTTAAGCCCTGACGTCCACGTCAGGCTCAAGCACACTCACAAGCACCAGGCGATGTGAGACTCGTCTCGCTAGCCTTAGCCGACCTTGTGAGGAGCTGCACTCCACTCACAACGGTCATTAGCCGGGGAGCCTCGCTCTACCCGCTATATAACCCTAGCTCAGCCGAGACTCATCTCACATTTCCGGCTGGTGAATGGCTCTGATACCAACTGTGACGCCCCACTTCCCAGGGGGTCACCCATCCTAGAACTACTCTAGCTCTAGCACGCTTAACTCTCATGTTCCTCTTGGATCTTGCTACCATCCAAAATGCTATAGCCGGGTTAGAGATTTAGTCCTATTATATCATTTATATAGAGGACTAATCCAAATTCCGGGGGTGTCACAGCCCGCGCGGGGCTTGCAGCGCCGCGCGCCCAGCGCGCGGCCTGCACACCGCGCGGGGCCCAACGGGCCGCCCGCGCGGGGCCTGCAGCGCCGCGCGCCCAGCGCGCGGCCTGCACACCGCGCGGGGCCCAACGGGCCGCCCGCGCGGGGCCTGCAGCGCCGCGCGCCCAGCGCGCGGCCTGCACACCGCGCGGGGCCCAACGGGCCGCCCGCGCGGGGCCTGCAGCGCCGCGCGCCCAGCGCGCGGCCTGCACACCGCGCGGGCCCAAGGGGCCGCCCGCGCGGGCCTGCAGCGCCGCGCGCCCAGCGCGCGGCCTGCACACCGCGCGGGGCCCAACGGGCCGCCCGCGCGGGGCCTGCAGCGCCGCGCGCCCAGCGCGCGGACTGCACACCGCGCGGGCCCAAGGGGCCGCCCGCGCGGGCCTGCAGCGCCGCGCGCCTAGCGCGCGGCCTGCACACCGCGCGGGGCCCAACGGGCCGCCCGCGCGGGGCCTGCAGCGCCGCGCGCCAAGCGCGCGGCCTGCACACCGCGCGGGCCCAAGGGGCCGCCCGTGCGGGCCTGCAGCGCCGCGCGCCCAGCGCGCGGCCTGCACACCGCGCGGGGCCCAACGGGCCGCCCGCGCTGGGCCTGCAGCGCCGCGCGCCCAGCGCGCGGCCTGCACACCGCGCGGGCCCAAGGGGCCGCCCGCGCGGGCCTGCAGCGCCGCGCGCCCAGCGCGCGGCCTGCACACCGCGCGGGCCCAAGGGGCCGCCCGCGCGGGCCTGCAGCGCCGCGCGCCCAGCGCGCGGCCTGCACACCGCGCGGGGCCCAACGGGCCGCCGGCGCGGTGCCAGCAGCGCCGCGCGCCCAGCGCGCGGCCTGCACACCGCGCGGGGCCCAGGGGGCCGCCCGCGCGGGGCCTGCAGTGCCGCGCGCCCAGCGCGCGGCCTGCACACCGCGCGGGGCCCAGAGGGCCACCCGCGCGGGGCCTGCAGTGCCGCGCGCCCAGCGCGCGGCCTGCACACCGCGCGGGGCCCAGGAGGCCACCCGCGCGGGAGGGGGGGGGGGGTCTGCAGTGCCGCGCGCCCTGCGCGCGGCCTGCCAGCCCCGCGGCACTGCGCTCGCACCGCAGTGCCGCGCGCGTGCCTGCGGTGCTGCGCGCCTTGCGCGCAGCCCGCCGCTCGCGCCGCCGCCCAGGCGATGCTGCCGGCGGCCCGGCGCCCTGTTGCACCTCAACAGCAGCAGGGCGCTCGCTGCGCGCGGCGCCCATGCGCGCCCGCGCAGCGGCTCGCCTCCCTAGCCGCGCGCCGCACAAATTGCACGCGCGCGGCCCGCGCAGCCTCGCCACGACCCCGGACAGCAACAGCCACCACAAGCAGCAGGGAAAGAAAAATAAAAGAGAGGAGAGGAGAGAAGCAAAAACCATAACCAAATTAAAATCATAAAAAAATAAACCGACCTCGACGAGGCTCGCCGACCTCGCTCGGCTTCACGCCCTCGCTCGGGGAAGAAAAGCTCAAGAAACCCACTCCATTTCCTCCTCTTCATCTTCCTTCTTCTCTTTTCCTTTCCTTATCTTTCCCTTTGCTCTCTTTCTTTCTTTCTCTCTTTCTTTTTTTTTTTCCTTTGCTGCAGAGGTGGAGGGGAGGGGTTTTTATAAAGCAAAAGCTTTAAATAAATTAATTAACTTAATTAACTTAATTCCAAAACCCAACTCCAACTCACTTTTTGCCCTCGGGCCCTCCGCCGCTGCCCGGAACCTCCCGAACCTCGCTGTAAATCAAAAGTACACGCGCTCACAGCTTTTTCTCTTCAAAAAGCTCATCCGTTGAGTCGGGGTGCTCTAATCAAATACCGGCTCCAAAATTGCCAGTTCCGACTCACTTTTTGCCTCCGGGTCCTCCGCGTCAGTCCGGAACCTCCCGAACCTCGCTGTAAATCAAAAGTACGCGTGTCCACAGCTTTTTCTCCTCAAAAAGCTCATCCGTTGAGTCGGGGTGCTCAAATCAAATACCGGCTCCAAAATTGCCAGTTCTGACTCACTTTTTGCCTCCGGGTCCTCCGCGTCAGTCCGGAACCTCCCGAACCTCGCGGTAAACTGAAAATACACCTGCTCCAAGTGTTTCCCAATTTTTCTACAACCCATAGCGGTGTCGGAGCTTCCCGTGCCAGTCACCTAACGCGTACAAAGCCCGAAACAAGCAGAGGCTTCCGCGGGGATCCAAATCAACCCGAACTCCTCTGCAACACAAAGGGGACACATCCAAGGCAAACTCCTCCGCACCACACCATCCTGCAAGGTCGGTGCGTCATCCAAATCCCGGTGTTCTACACTCTCCCCCCCTTAAAAGGGTTTCGTCCTCGAAATCCAACTAAATCCATACTTAGGAGGGTAAATCAAAAACAAAAGGGATAGAAGATCCTCAGATTGCCCACGGCTCCCAAGTGGTCACTCACATTCCTCATGCTGACAACACTGAACCTTCCCCAAACGTAAGATTCGACTGCAAAATTCTTTGGTTTCACCAACAAGAATCGCATCGGTCGATGAGGATAACGCAGTCCTCGTCCACCACCAAGGAAGGGAAAGCAAAACAAAACTTGCGGGGTTCAAATAGGCCTCATCCAGCCTGATCACTGCTCGAGGATCCTCACTTCGCAAAACTCATTTCTATAAATAACTCTCAGGCTGGTAGTTTCCCTCGATTCGAGATCTCATAAAACCGAAGTTTAAGCCTCCTTAAGGCAAAACCCCACTGATGCTTCATGGCCACCAAAACTCCTGTTCCACAAAACATAAATCACCTCCCTTGACAGGGGAAAACTTTCAACCTCGGGAACCTTCTCTCGATTCTGGCACTCAATTCCCCGGGTTACACAGCTCGCCTAAGCAGGGCATACTGAACAAAATGTCCTCGCTGGGATAAAGCAATCATACATCCTTGCAAAATCTATCCACCGGCGTTACCTCGACCCGACTTCCTGAGTGTCCAAGCACTTACGGTTTGAGGATTCAAGAATAATTCCATGACCTCACTATCACGGCAATATCCGGATCAATGCTGGTATCTTCCTCAGCTTTGCCTCTCGCAAGTTACACTGGCCTTGCATAGTCCAAGAGCTTCTGATCTCTGACTTTAACATGGGTCCAGGCCCAACCCAAACGGTATCTCACCTCGTTGGGTCCTCCGTCACTCATGCGGCTGAATCACAAGGCCTAACCACAAAATTTTCGATGCCCAAGTGCAACTCTCAAAGCTAGGCAACCAACTTCTTCCTCCATAGAAGTTGTAGCACCATCCTCAAGAGCCCCTCAAGCTCCAAGTCGCCTCGGAGATAAGCAAAAACCCACGACGGTAACACCACCAACCCGTCCAGTGAAACAGGGAAAAACACAGCTCTCAATCAGTAGGGCATTAGTCAATCTACTTGACCACGCAAACCGCTAAAACTGCCCTACTGGTTCCGGATCAGTATCCAGGCACAGCCCTTGGCTGTAATGTTCCATAAAGATATCAATCACTCGAAGGCATCTGCCCAAGCACAAGGTGAGACTAATCAAGTTCGAACCTTACAAGAACTCACACGGTTGTGTACCCACAACGTGACATCACCACTGTGTAACAACTGCCTGGAACCTCACTGTCGTATCCCCACGACGAGGTACTAGGTCTCACAGACCTCTCGATCCGCCAAATCTCACAACTGCGCTCACAGCTCTCTCTGTCTCACGGTTGATACTCCACGAGGTGCTGTCGAAGTTGGCGCGGTTCCCAAACCACGTCAATCACTGTCTCGATCTCAGTCCCAATCTAGTAAGCACCTGGTAACTCGGCCAGGGGCATCAACCACCTGGTAACTCGGCCAGGGGCAAGTAACCTCCTGGTAACTCAGCCAGGGGCATCATATATCTCATCACATGCTATAAAAATACCCTCCTCCTGACCAGGTCCACGGAGGGTCAATGTCTTCTCTCTCGACAATCCATGATAGCATAAATTGGGACGGCCGATTCCTATCCAACCTCGTATCAACACCTCTGCACTGATGTAGGACTAACATCTCGATGATCAATCCAAGGTCCTAGTCGCACTGGCAGGACAGGCAGCACTCATCCACGTGCTTCACGTGATCTGAAAACTGATCCAAAAGTGCACAACCGTCAGTCCTGACACTGGCCCACACGAAGGTACCCCTGCTCTACCGAAACGCACAAGCGGCGTTGGCATTAAGCAAGCTCCAACTCCGACGACCACACCAGGTGAGACGCGATCCACAACCCTGACGAAGAATGCGGCCCATGCAGAAGGGAAACTCACATCCTGGCACTGCTGCTGAAGCGAGCACTGTCGAGAACCTCCTGGTCTCTGTCTCCTCTGAGACCCCTGATCCAGAGGGTGGAATCACGGCAACCTCGAATCACGCGACTATCGCAAAATCGGCGATGCCGGAGCTCTCTCTCCGAAGCGGGTCCCCCGCTCACCGTCTCCCTCAGACGGGATCACTGATCCTCGGTCAATCCATCGAGCATGCACACTCACTGCATCCAAGGTCGGCACTCGCCGAAAATGCACGAAGAGGTAGGCATCTCGATGCAGCTCCCACTCGAACATAACCAACCTCTAAGCCTCATCCTGGGCGTCCAGGGGTACATCGCTCAACCGTCACAGAAACTCACCCAGGAACATCAACTGCGCTCCCGATGGTCCAACAAGACGAATCCGACGCCACCAGCTCTCTTGGCGTCCGAATGCAAAAGTGCATAACCAAGCGCCCTGATGCTTATCCTGGATGAACAAATCCTTGAACAAATCTTCCATAACAGCGTTCCAGTTCTCGGCCTCTCACGGCTCCAACTCAGTCCCGAAATCTACAAGGGATGGAACTGGATGCGGTACACAACCTAACAGCAACCTCTCGCTGCTTCCGCACCATCAATGGTGCGATCAGGAACAGAAATCGACAAAGTCGCGGCCGGAGGTACTACTGACGATACTCCGGGAGATGCTCTCGGTCCAAGCATGTGCATCATACGCTCCATGCTCTCTCTTCCTGGCGCCGTAACGCCTCAAATACCAGGACTGCTTGGGCCTGGATCTCTCAAGCCTCTCTCGGCTCCATCCATTTAGCTTTCCTCTAAACGAGCCCCTCATCCCAGGTCAAACACGCCCTCGCCGCTGCACGGCGTCTCGGAAGCATCCAAAATCCACTGCAACAGACAAACATTAGGACCAAGACTCTCTCGACCCAAACAAACGAAAGCCTAAACATGTTAACCTTTCTAAAGCATTATGCTGACTGCAGCCAACACAATCACCTTTAGAGAAATAACATGCGAGGTCACTCACCCCAATCCTCAGGGGGAGGTACACCCTCAGACAAGACTCTCGCTAAGGTCACGTCTCACACGACAGTCTTCCCACTGTCCAACCAAAAGCCTAGGGTCTCTAAGTCCCCAACGACCTATATTCCTAGGCTCTGATACCACCTAATCTGTCACGCCCCGGGGTCGATTTGTGACCCGGGCTCACCAACAGATCCGCCGCCTGTACGGAGACTGCCGTACAGACGAAGCGTCTAACCTGCAAAAGAGATCTATAGCTAACAAGTATCAGAGCTGAAAGGAAGCAGAAACACCAAGCGGTGAAAAGTCCAAGTACAGCAGTCCACTAGAACCCACAACATAAGTACAAAAGCACTAAATGGTACAAAAGTGGAAACTAAAAAGTACAAGTGACACTAACACCGACACCACCGACTCGGGTAGGAACTAGCCAGCTACGCCCTTACCTCGGTCAGAAAGCTCCGAACGAGCCAAACCTGGCACGGTCGCCTCAGGAACACCTGTCATCACAGCGGGCGTGAGATCTACTGCAACAGTCAGATCTCAGTGGGTACCAAAGCTAAACCCACGGTACACCCACTCAGTCTGCTGGAGACAAAAACACAGATAGATAGATAGATAGATAGATAGATAGATAACTGGAAATGAATCTATCGCTACATGTCTCAATGCAATGCTGGAAGTAAGTTCTCAGTCTCTTTCACGGGAGGCTTGGAAACTATGAACGTCTGCGTCCCCTACCGCCCTTTATCAACAAGAACGGCTGTAGGCTTAGGCGCCCATAGTTTTCGCCCCCGCACTGGGACTGCTATAACTCTACAAGACACTAGAAGGCCACCTCAATCCCTTCTAGTAACCACCTGGTAACTCGGCCAGGGCATAACTATCTCTCTGGTAACTCGGCCAGTGATACTTACCTATCTGGTAACTCAGCCAGTGATTAATACCCATCTGGTAACTCTGCCAGTGGTAACTACTCATCTGGTAACTCAGCCAGGGGTCTATACCCATCTGGTAACTCTGCCAGTGGTATCCACTCATCTGGTAACTCAGCCAGTGATTTATACCCATCTGGTAACTCTGCCAGTGGTATCCGCTCATCTGGTAACTCAGCCAGTGATTTATACCCATCTGGTAACTCTGCCAGTGGTATCTACTCATCTGGTAACTCAGCCAGTGATTTATACTCATCTGGTAACTCTGCCAGTGGTATCCGCTCATCTGGTAACTCAGCCAGTGATTTATACCCATCTGGTAACTCTGCCAGTGGTATCTCGTATACTCTAACGATGCTACTAACACTCGTGTCCAAGTCGGAAACGACATCCCTCGACTTACACGACTGTTCCGCAATTACCTGATAGTAAGGATACGATACCTTTGCATTCGGAAGCATAAAGGGCAATCCGTAGTTCATTGGGAGAAACCAACCCACCTGCGATCCATCCGCGAAAACCGTGCGCCAAACGGGGGTCCCGATGCGATCCCGCAGCTCCACGCGGCAAAACACGCGCCACCGGCCACGTGAGAAGCTAACCGTATGCCACAACTGCGAGACAAGAAGAGGGACCGGGATCAGAAAACATGCGGCTAAAACCGCGCTCACAAAGGGCAAAAGAAACCAAACCGGCGACGAGAAACGCCGCGCGTTGCGCGGAAAACCCATCGCGCACACACGCCGCGGCGCGACGCCAAGTCACAGCTCGCGCGGCAAAGGCGGCGCAGCTGCACGGCTCCAGAAAACCCAGCCATTCGCGCGGCGCCCAGCAAGTCCGCGCGGCACAAGGCCGCCCGCGCGGCGCCCAGCAAGTCCGCGCGGCACAAGGCCGCCCGCGCGAGGGTCTGCAGTGCCGCGCGCCCAGCGCGCGGCCTGCACACCGCGCGGGGCCCAGGAGGCCGCCCGCGCGGGGCCTGCAGTGCCGCGCGCCCAGCGCGCGGCCTGCACACCGCGCGGGGCCCAGGGGCCGCCCGCGCGGGGCCTGCAGTGCCGCGCGCCCAGCGCGCGGCCTGCACACCGCGCGGGCCCAAGGGGCCGCCCGCGCGGGCCTGCAGCGCCGCGCGCCCAGCGCGCGGCCTGCACACCGCGCGGGGCCCAACGGGCCGCCCGCGCGGGACCTGCAGCGCCGCGCGCCCAGCGCGCGGCCTGCACACCGCGCGGGGCCCAACGGGCCGCCCGCGCGGGGCCTGCAGCGCCGCGCGCCCAGCGCGCGGCCTGCACACCGCGCGGGCCCAAGGGGCCGCCCGCGCGGGCCTGCAGCGCCGCGCGCCCAGCGCGCGGCCTGCACACCGCGCGGGGCCCAACGGGCCGCCCGCGCGGGGCCTGCAGCGCCGCGCGCCCAGCGCGCGGCCTGCACACCGCGCGGGGCCCAACGGGCCGCCCGCGCGGGGCCTGCAGCGCCGCGCGCCCAGCGCGCGGCCTGCACACCGCGCGGGCCCAAGGGGCCGCCCGCGCGGGCCTGCAGCGCCGCGCGCCCAGCGCGCGGCCTGCACACCGCGCGGGGCCCAACGGGCCGCCCGCGCGGGGCCTGCAGCGCCGCGCGCCCAGCGCGCGGCCTGCACAACGCGCGGGGCCCAACGGGCCGCCCGCGCGGGGCTGCAGCGCCGCGCGCCCAGCGCGCGGCCTGCACACCGCGCGGGCCCAAGGGGCCGCCCGCGCGGGCCTGCAGCGCCGCGCGCCCAGCGCGCGGCCTGCACACCGCGCGGGGCCCAACGGGCCGCCCGCGCGGGGCCTGCAGCGCCGCGCGCCCAGCGCGCGGCCTGCACACCGCGCGGGCCCAAGGGGCCGCCCGCGCGGGCCTGCAGCGCCGCGCGCCCAGCGCGCGGCCTGCACACCGCGCGGGGCCCAACGGGCCGCCCGCGCGGCGCGCGGCCTGCACACCGCGCGGGCCTGCAGCGCCGCGCGCCCAGCGCGCGGCCTGCACACCGCGCGGGGCCCAACGGGCCGCCCGCGCGGGGCCTGCAGCGCCGCGCGCCCAGCGCGCGGCCTGCACACCGCGCGGGCCCAAGGGGCCGCCCGCGCGGGCCTGCAGCGCCGCGCGCCCAGCGCGCGGCCTGCACACCGCGCGGGGCCCAACGGGCCGCCCGCGCGGGGCCTGCAGCGCCGCGCGCCCAGCGCGCGGCCTGCACACCGCGCGGGGCCCAGGGAGCCGCCCGCGCGGGGCCTGCAGTGCCGCGCGCCCAGCGCGCGGCCTGCACACCGCGCGGGGCCCAGAGGGCCACCCGCGCGGGGCCTGCAGTGCCGCGCGCCCAGCGCGCGGCCTGCACACCGCGCGGGGCCCAGGAGGCCACCCGCGCGGGAGGGGGGGGGGGGGGGGGGGGTCTGCAGTGCCGCGCGCCCTACGCGCGGCCTGCCAGCCCCGCAGCACTGCGCTCGCACCGCAGTGCCGCGCGCGTGCCTGCGGTGCTGCGCGCCTTGCGCGCAGCCCGCCGCTCGCGCCGCCGCCCAGGCGATGCTCCCGGCGGCCCGGCGCCCTGCTGCACCTCAACAGCAGCAGGGCGCTCGCTGCGCGCGGCGCCCATGCGCGCCCGCGCAGCGGCTCGCCTCCCTAGCCGCGCGCCGCACAAATTGCACGCGCGCGGCCCGCGCAGCCTCGCCACGACCCCGGACAGCAACAGCCACCACAAGCAGCAGGGAAAGAAAAATAAAAGAGAGGAGAGGAGAGAAGCAAAAACCATAACCAAATTAAAATCATAAAAAAATAAACCGACCTCGACGAGGCTCGCCGACCTCGCTCGGCTTCACGCCCTCGCTCGGGGAAGAAAAGCTCAAGAAACCCACTCCATTTCCTCCTCTTCATCTTCCTTCTTCTCTTTTCCTTTCCTTATCTTTCCCTTTGCTCTCTTTCTTTCTTTCTCTCTTTCTTTTTTTTTTCCTTTGCTGCAGAGGTGGAGGGGAGGGGTTTTTATAAAGCAAAAGCTTTAAATAAATTAATTAACTTAATTAACTTAATTCCAAAACCCAACACCAACTCACTTTTTGCCCTCGGGCCCTCCGCCGCTGCCCAGAACCTCCCGAACCTCGCTGTAAATCAAAAGTACACGCGCTCACAGCTTTTTATCTTCAAAAAGCTCATCCGTTGAGTCGGGGTGCTCTAATCAAATACCGGCTCCAAAATTGCCAGTTCCGACTCACTTTTTGCCTCCGGGTCGGCCGCGTCAGTCCGGAACCTCCCGAACCTCGCTGTAAATCAAAAGTACGCGTGTCCACAGCTTTTTCTCCTCAAAAAGCTCATCCGTTGAGTCGGAGTGCTCAAATCAAATACCGGCTCCAAAATTGCCAGTTCCGACTCACTTTTTGCCTCCGGGTCCTCCGCGTCAGTCCGGAACCTCCCGAACCTCGCGGTAAACTGAAAATACACCTGCTCCAAGTGTTTCCCAATTTTTCTACAACCCATAGCGGTGTCGGAGCTTCCCGTGCCAGTCACCTAACGCGTACAAAGCCCGAAACAAGCAGAGGCTTCCGCGGGGATCCAAATCAACCCGAACTCCTCTGCAACACAAAGGGGACACATCCAAGGCAAACTCCTCCGCACCACACCATCCTGCAAGGTCGGTGCGTCATCCAAATCCCGGTGTTCTACATATATAGATTTGTACATATATACATTTGTATATAGATTTGTACATATATACATTTGTATATAGATTTGTATATAGATTTGTATATAGATTTATATATATATAAATTTGTATATAGATTTGTATATATATACATTTGTATATAGATTTGTACATATATACATTTGTATATAGATTTGTATATATAAATTTGTATATAGATTTGTACATATATACATTTGTATATTAATTTGTACATATATATACATTTGTATATAGATTTGTATATATATACATTTGTATATAGATTTGTATATATACACATTTGTATATAGATTTGTATATATAAATTTGTATATAGATTTGTATATATATACATTTGTAAATAGATTTGTATATATATACATTTGTAAATAGATTTGTATATATACATTTGTATATAGATTTGTATATATATATATTTGTATATAGATTTGTATATATATACATTTGTATAAAGATTAGCATATAGATTTGTAAATAGATTTGTATATATAAATTTGTATATAGATTTGTGTATATATACATTTGTATATAGATTTGTATATATACACATTTGTATATAGATTTGTATATATAAATTTGTATATAGATTTGTATATATATATACATTTGTATATAGATTTGTATATATATACATTTGTATATAGATTTGTATATATACATTTGTATATAGATTTGTATATATATATATTTGTATATAGATTTGTATATATATACATTTGTATAAAGATTAGTATATATATACATTTGTATATAGATTTGTATATATAAATTAGTATATAGATTTGTATATATATACATTTGTATATAGATTTGTACATATATACATTTGCATATAGATTTGTATATATACACATTTGTATATAGATTTGTACATATATACATTTGTATATAGATTTGTATATATACACATTTGTATATAGATTTTTATATATATATATATATATATATATTTGTATATAGATTTGTATATATAAATTTGTATATAGATTTTTATATATATAGATTTGTATATAGATTTGTATATAGATTTGTTTATATACATTTGTATATAGATTTGTACATATATACATTTGTATATAGATTTGTATATATATACATTTGTATATAGATTTGTATATATAAATTTGTATATATATAATTTGTATATAGATTTGTATATATACACATTTGTATATAGATTTGTGCATATATATACATTTGTATATAGATTTGTATATATATATATTTGTATACAGATTTGTATATATAAATTTTTATATAGATTTGTACATATATATACATTTGTATATAGATTTGTATATATATACATTTGTATATAGATTTGTATATATATACATTTATATATAGATTTGTATATATACACATTTGTATATAGATTTGTATATATAAATTTGTATATAGATTTGTATATATACATTTGTATATAGATTTGTATATATATACATTTGTATATAGATTTGTATAAATATACATTTGTATATAGATTTGTATATATACACATTTGTATATAGATTTGTACATATATATATTTGTATATAGATTAGTTTAAATATACATTTTTATATAGATTTGTATATAAAAATTTGTATATAGATTTGTGTATATATACATTTGTATATAGATTTGTATATATACACATTTGTATATAGATTTGTAAATATAAATTTGTATATAGATTTGTATATATATAAATTTGTATATAGATTTGTACATATATATATTTGTATATAGATTTGTATATATATATACATTTGTATATAGATTTGTATATATACACATTTGTATATAGATTTGTACATATATACATTTGTATATAGATTTGTATATATATACATTTGTATATAGATTTGTATATATACACATTTGTATATAGATTTGTATATATAAATTTGTATATAGATTTGTATATATATACATTTGTATATAGATTTGTATATATATATATATATTTGTAAATAGATTTGTATATATAAATTTGTATATAGATTTGTGTATATATACATTTGTATATAGATTTGTATATATACACATTTGTATATAGATTTGTATATATATACATTTGTATATAGATTTGTATATATAAATTTGTATATATATAATTTGTATATAGATTTATATATATACACATTTGTATATAGATTTGTGCATATATATACATTTGTATATAGATTTGTATATATATATATATATTTGTATACAGATTTGTATATATAAATTTTTATATAGATTTGCATATATATACATTTGTATATAGATTTGTACATATATACATTTGTATATAGATTTGTATATATATACATTTGTATATAGATTTGTATATATACACATTTGTATATAGATTTGTATATATAAATTTTTATATAGATTTGTATATATACACATTTGTATATAGATTTGTACATATATACATTTGTATATAGATTTGTATATATACATTTGTATATAGATTTGTATATATATACATTTGTATATAGATTTGTACATATATATATTTGTATATAGATTTGTATATATATACATTTGTATAAATATTAGTATATATATACATTTGTATATAGATTTGTATATATACATTTGTATATAGATTTGTATATATACACATTTGTATATAGATTTGTATATATATACATTTGTATATATATACATTTGTATATAGATTTGTACATATATACATTTGTATATAGATTTGTATATATACATTTGTATATAGATTTGTACATATATACATTTGTATATAGATTTGTATATATATACATTTGTATATAGATTTGTATATATAAATTTGTATATATATATACATTTGTATATAGATTTGCATATATACACATTTGTATATAGATTTGTACATATATATACTTTTGTATATAGATTTGTATATATATTTATTTGTATACAGATTTGTATATATAAATATGTATATAGATTTGTATATATATACATTTGTATAAAGATTTCTATATATATACATTTGTATATAGATTTGTATATATAAATTTGTATATAGCTTTGTATATATACACATTTGTATATAGATTTGTATATATAAATTTGTATATAGATTTGTATATATATACATTTGTATATAGATTTGTACAAATATACATTTGTATATAGATTTGTATATATATAGATTTGTATATATATACATTTGTATATAGATTTGTATATATAAATTTGTATATATATATACAATTGTATATAGATTTGCATATATACACATTTGTATATAGATTTGTACATATATATTCATTTGTATATAGATTTGTATATATATTTATTTGTATACAGATTTGTATATATAAATTTGTATATAGATTTGTATATATATACATTTGTATAAAGATTTCTATATATATACATTTGTATATTGATTTGTATATATAAATTTGTATATAGATTTGTATATATACACATTTGTATATAGATTTGTATATATAAATTTGTATATAGATTTGTATATATATACATTTGTATATAGATTTGTACAAATATACATTTGTATATAGATTTGTATATATATACATTTGTATAAATATTAGTATATATATACATTTGTATATAGATTTGTATATATAAATTTGTATATAGATTTGTACATATATACATTTGTATATAGATTTGTACATATATACATTTGTATATAGATTTGTATATATAAAAATTTGTATATTGATTTGTATATATATACATTTGTATATAGATTTGTATATATACACATTTGTATATAGATTTGTACATATATACATTTGTATATATACACATTTGTATATAGATTTGTATTTATAAATTTGTATATAGATTTGTATATATATAAATTTGTATATAGATTTGTATTTATACACATTTGTATATAGATTTGTACATAAATACATTTGTATATAGATTTGTATATATATACATTTGTATACAGATTTGTATATATAAATTTGTATATAGATTTGTATATATATAGATTTGTATATAGATTTGTACATATATACATTTGTATATAGATTTGTACATATATTGTCACGCCCCGAGTTTAAAAATCAGGTCTGAAATTTTTTTTTTTTTTTTTTTGAAAAAATCAGAGTTTGCAAAACGGGCGTAACAGACCGCCACACATATAGGAAATCCCCTATCCACAGGGATAGGGTCTCTCCTATACATGCACGGCTAGGCAATTCCAATCATCAATCAGAGATCAATCAACATCTAAACTAAACAATGACTAATCAATAGGAATAATCCAAAATAATCATGCTCACATCAATCTGACATATCCAAATAATCGAAAAGCTGAAATAACATAAACCACAATCATCAGGGGGACAGCTCTATCGTAACAGCCTCACTGGATCGTCCCGACACCTCACCACCCGAAAGACCTGCAACAGTCACCCGAGGGTGTGAGACACACCGGAGTGTATCCCAGTGGGCACGACGAGCCGAGAAGTAGCTAATCGTACCTACTGAGTACTAAAATCTGCGGATAGTAAGAATCATAGGGTAAAGCTGAACAATAAAGCAGATCTACTGATAATCAACAACGTCCACAGATAACTGAATAAGCAGGTAATCAAGGGTAATGAAACTGCAAGTAATAAATGCTGGAAATCTATGTATGTAAACGAGATAATCAATCATGAACTGAGCAGTAAGGGCACAGGGTAAGATATCTATCAATAACAGCGCAAGATAATAAGAATGCGTCAACAAAAGAACTCAAGTACCCAATCAATGCCAGTATTGGTCACGAGGACCTCAGGCTCATACCACCTAGCTGGCACCTAGCTGGCTGACATAACCCCGCACCCACTGGTGCCTATCTAGGGGCTCACGGGTCCTTTCTCTAGACCACTTTACCGGTAAAGAACATCGCTGCGGTCATGACTCCGCTGATGTACGTGAAGTACAGCGTGCGTGGTAGTCATCATGCTATGATCAAGCTCACGGTCTAATGACCGGGTAGTCGGCAATAAGCCGAGATCCCAACAGGGAAATCATCTATCGTGTCGATCAGAATCTATCATGCATATCGAAACATCAAGTAGTATCTATCAATCATGCATATCGGAATATCGAATAGTATCCAACAATCAGGATCAATCAATCATGCATATCGAAATCTCAACAATAAATCGGCTGACAGGAATCAACAAGTGCCATCAAATCATGCAGATCTATATACTGAAAAAGCTGATGAATAAATATGTATATGGTATGTCTCATGAAGATCAAGGTCTATCAGAAATATAAAACTGATAAACAGGTACGTAAGATATGTCTCACGTAGATCAAGATCTATCAGGACTAATCATAGGGCATGTCAATACAATCATCAAGGCTAATCTAGATAAAATCAGCAGGTATATATATATATGATGAGTCTAAAAGAATCAATGTCTATCAGGGGATCATGTGATATATATGCAGTCATCATAGGTCGTATCGATATAATTCGCAGGCTGGTCAAAAAAAAGGTGTCCGACTGGACTAAAGCAACCAGAGGGCCGAATAGATCAAACCCGGACCGAAGATAACCCACCTGAATGACGGCAGATCCTCGAACTCCCGCACAGCTACTCGGAGGCTGGTGCTGAACCACTGGGCCCTGAATAAGAAGCTATAATCAGTAAAGGACTCACACAACCCATCCCGACGACACGACAGCAACGTAAAGCTTAAACGGGAGAATATTGCCGATTTATCGATCGAAATCCGATTCCCGGTTAACGAGAGCCGTTGGATTCCTAACAAAAAGCTTCGGAACCATTTAGACGCTGTCACAAACAGTACATACTGTTACTTTTGCATTTAGACCCTTAGGGTTTCCGAAAATCGCATTTTAGCGTTGTTTGAGCACTGTTTTCGCTCGTTCTTTTATCTGGAAATTAATTTTAACGAACCGTCACTTCCAGCAGGTGACATTTATCTTGCTGAACACCGTGCTCACCGATTTGCGGCAGCACGGAACCCGAGGAAAAGTTCGGGCCATAAAGTTCCTTACTAACATAGGCTTAATCGTATTTTTAGTTCTTCGGCTCATCAAACCCAAAATCTAACGCGAGCATCGCATCCAGTGACCCCAAATTAGCCTAGGGCACACTGTCGCAACTTCGCAAACAGCCCGGAACATTGTTTTGTTCAAACATTACATTTTAAGGTTGGTCTATCTACAACTTGGAATCTAATCATCAAACAACAAAACTTTGTATATCAAAGTGGCTCTGGACAATGCCAGGATACCAGTGCTCACTCTAATTTCAGTCCAAAGTGGCTGGATCAACAGATTCGAGTTCTTTGCTCTCTAACACTTCGACAATACACCATACACACATCCACACATATCCCATTTGATCTGAAGTGAGCACTGAGCTCAGGGGATGATTCTAAACAACTTTCATATTTTGTTCGAAGTCTATTTCCCTACTTTTCTTCTTTGAAACATTTCATCGAACACCTTGTGGGCATTACATATATACATTAACTAAACTTTAAATTCCGAGTTTGGTTCTCAGCAAGAAGCAAATCCTAGGGTTTCTAAGATGGAAGGAAAACTAAAGCATGGAGTTTAGAGGTTACCTGAGGGTTTGGCCGGCGCCCGGAGGCGGCGGCGGCGGCCGGAGGAGAGGTTCGGGCTACCCTCCATGGTGCAACAACAAAGTTGGAAAAACTTTGTAACTACACTCATGCAAAATGTTGGGAAGCTTCCTACAGTTCCTACAAGCTCACCTGGGTCATCCGCCGACGACGCGGAGCGGCGGCGATCGCCGGCGACGAAGCTCGGCCCAAGCTCATTAATGCAAAATGGTGCAACTTCGGCGGGGACAAATCCTACGTTAGACTCTGCATGCAAGAGCTTAGAAAGCTTCTCAGAGGTCAAGGAAACTCACATGTGTCGTTATCCCATTTGACGGAGCTCCGGCGATCGCCGGAGATCAAAATCTCCAAAACCTCGAGATTCCGGCCACCTCTAATGGCGGATTCCGGCCGGCGAGGTCTGGGCCGGCGCAAGATGGACCAAGGTAGTCCTCTCGGTCCCCTGGTGCCTGCTGGGTAGTTTGCCGACAGCTCGGGTGCACGGCGGCGCCGGACGGCGAGGAACGGCCGCGTTATCAAAGATGGCCGGTTCTAGGGCACGCCGGATCTCAGCAGATCCTCCACCGATCAACTCCATACTTTGGGGGAAGCTTGCAGTCACCGAGAAGACCGAGATCAACGGTCTTGATCTTAGTTTTATCGGTTGGGTGAAGCTCGTGGTGCATCTCGGCCAAAACCAAGAATTCCGGCAATAATTCACTCCCGCCGGCGGCCGGTGCGGGGAGGCTCCGGGGGAGCGCGGCAGAGAAGGGGAGGGAGTTGTTGCGCAGGCGGCTAGGGCTGAGGGCTACAGGTCTTAGGGTTTAAAGGAACCCTAACCCCAAATGCATATATATAGCATATGCATAAATGCATTATAGGCCTTTATCTCTTAATATTAACTGTCCAGTCCCTCACTGTAGCATTAACTCACAACTAGGTCCCTCACCACAGAGGTGGCACGCAAATCGAGACAAGAAACCTAGGGTTCTAAGTGCAAAAAGCCGCATTTTCACTGTATTTCGCGCTTTTCGAGACAACCGGACTGTCAAACTAAAAATCTGACACCGCCACGACGTCCGGCTCGACGAAACCTATCAGGTAGCGATTTTGGTTCGCTAAAATTTAGCTCCATAATTTTTAAATTCCATCTTATACTGTACCGAAACACAGTTATCGCGCGTTTCGAGGCTCTAGGACCGTCAAAAAGAAATTCCGTCAGTGCCATTGTGTCCAGAACGATGAAACCGTTCGAAATGACTACCTGGATCACTATATTCGGATTCCGAACAGTGAATTAGTCAACGTTGTATTCGTCGGGGTCCCGAAAACCAGGGTTACTGTTCATCTACAGTAACTCACTTAAGTGCACTGTGCGCAGAGGGCACTGTTACATTGGTCGCGAGATTCATCCACTTCTTCGCTGAATTCTGGAAGATCTGACCGTCAGATCGAAAAGTGCTGAATATGAATCTCGCTCGGTTCGATGAGACGATCGCAACGGTCAACTCGGATTTCCAAGATCATGTCCGGATTGGAAAATAGCCTTTTTGTCTCGTAAATCGTGCAACTCGCACACTGGCAATTGACTAAATAAATCAACATAGGTCTTTTGAACCCGAAATCGACTACAATTCTGCTTTTAATCTATTTATTAAAAATAAAATATTTCGAGTTTCTACATATATACATTTGTATATAGATTTGTAAATATATACATTTGTATATAGATTTGTAAATATATACATTTGTATATAGATTTGTATATATATACATTTGTATATAGATTTGTATATATACACCTTTGTATATAGATTTGTATATATACAAATTTGTATATAGATTTGTACATATATACATTTGTATATAGATTTGTATATATACACATTTGTATATAGATTTGTATATATACATTTGTATATAGATTTGTATATATATACATTTGTATATAGATTTGTACATATATAAATTTGTATATAGATATGTATATATATATACATTTGTATATAGATTTGTATATATATACATTTGTATATTGATTTGTACATATATACATTTGTATATAAATTTGTATATATATATATATATTTGTATATAGATTTGTATATATATCCATTTGTATATAGATTTGTATATATAAATTTGTATATAGATTTGTATATATATACATTTGTATATAGATCTGTATATATATACATTTGTATATAGATTTGTATATATACATTTGTATATAGATTTGTACACATATACATTTGTATATAGATTTGTATATATATACATTTATATATAGATTTGTATATATATAGATTTGTATATAAATTTGTATATATAAATTTGTATATAGATTTGTATATATATACATTTGTATATAGATTTGTACATACATATATATTTGTATATAGATTTGTATATAGATTTGTATATATATACATTTGTATATAGATTTGTATATATATAAATTTGTATATAGATTTGTATATATATACATTTGTATATAGATTTGTACATATATACATTTGTATATAGATTTTGTCACGCCCCGAGTTTAAAAACCGGTCTAAATTTTTTTTTATTTTTTTTTAAAATCAGAGTTATCAGAAACTGGGCGTAACAGACCGCCACATGCATAGGGAACTCCTCTATCCAGACAGAAACTCCCCTATACATGCACGGCTAGATAAGTACATAATACATTCAGAGTTCAAGTACAGATAACTTAACTAAGAACGTAACTAATAACTGAACTAAATAAATACCATATCTAATCATATCCCAAAGGTCAGATCCACAGGGGAACAGCTCTATCGTGATCACCTCACCAGACCGTCCTGACATCTCACCACCCAACCGTCCTGAAAAACAGTCACCCGGGGGTGTGAGACGCACATAAGTGTATCCCAGTGGGCACGACGAGCCGAGAAATAGCTACTTGTACCTACTGGATACAATAGTCTGCGGATAGTAACAGGTCAGTGGAAAAAGGCTGAATAAGTAATAGCAGGTCTACAGATAAGCAGAGTATACTGAGTAGAAGCTAAATAAGCAAACAATGGATCCACTGATATGCAGTGTGTACTGAAGGGTAAGATGCAAGTATACAAACTAAGCAGAATACCATTACCAGGGATTAATCAACAGTGCAGATGTACAGTCTATATGGGTCAATAGTACAGAGTATGCATATGTAACACAATCATACTATGCATGATAAATCTATAACAGATATGAAATGCAGGTAATCAAACAAGCAAGAATATCAGGAAGGTGCATCAAAGGTAGTACCACGAATATACCCAATCAACTGCCACTTTTGGCCTCAAAGGCCTCAGGCTAAACTGCCATGGAGCATATGACCTCAGGCAACTACCACTGTTGGTCATTGGGGCCTCAGGCAACAACCACTTTTGGACACCCTGCAAGCTATCATAACCCCAAGGGCTCACGGGTCGATCAGACCTCTCTACCGGTAAAGAACACCGTGACGGTGGCCAAACCGTCGGTGTGCGCGACTGAAAGCTGGCTCGACGGCGATCATAATGCTGATGCTCAAACCATGGTCCACTGACCACATAGACGGCAAGAAGCCGAGGAAAATCCCCACCGGGATACAAGTATAACATGCCACATGCTGAAGTAGTATCTCCTATTCTAAATATGTAGTGAAGAATAGAGACAGGTATAGAACTATGCTAGTGACCAATCAAACATGGCATGTGTCCAGGAAATGCATATCAACTGCTGAAGAAATCATGATAGAACTCAACATGATAAACAAGCAACTGCTGGTAAATAGGCATGATATGTCTCAGTAGGGTAATCAAGCAACTGCTGGAATATAAGCATGATATGCAAGCAAGTAATAAGAACAGGTATAAACTCTATAGCAATAGTAATGCTATAACATAGTCCACGGTCGGTAGACCGGACAGACGGCAAGAAGGCGAGGAAATCCCCATCGGGATATCAATACTAATGCAATCATGCCAGAAACTGAGACTAGAACTCCTATTATTTAGGAACAAGCACATATAGGCATAATCAGGACTGAAATCAAAAACAAGTGTCCGACTGGACTAAAGCAACCAGAGGGCCGAAAAGATAAAGCCCGGACCGAAGATAACCCACCTCAATGTAGGCCGATCCCGAACTCCCGCTGGTCATACTGGGACGCGGGTGCTGAACTGCTAGGCCCTGAACATATAACTGGAATCAGAAGCAGACTCACACATACCTATCCCGACAAGACTATATCGTCCTGTCGCTAACACGGGGGACTTAGCCAAAACTAGGCTTTTACTAGAGTTTCCGGAAATTACCGAAACTCAGAAACTGACCCGTCGACAGTCTATATATGTCCAGTCACTGCCAAACCACACCTAGTGACCCTAAACATCATCACCTCGATGTTCAGGCAGACAGGGCAAAAATCATAATTTCCGGTGTCCAGATGTTGCCATCAATACTCGCACAACTCCCGAAAAGTCCAATTCGGCTTTGGAGTCTCCCGACAAAATTCCAAAGACACTGGACCAGCCAGGACAGTGTCGGGGATAACCAGAGGCGACAACTGACGACCAGAAATCCGAACTAGAACGCGAAACTCGCGCCGTAAATCGTAAAACTGACGATTTCGCCAATTTACGAAACGATATCAGTTCCCCGCTCAACAAGAGCCCTTGGAACTTAAACAAAATGTCTAGTAGATGTATTATTACTGTCTAAAGACAGCCATGAAGTTATATTTGCAACTTAGTCCATAATAACTCTTAAAATTGCATAACTACATCAATTTGAACCCTGTTTCGATCCCTTCTCTAAAACCAGGAGTCCAAAATTAGCGCCGTAAGTTTCAGCGCGTCACATTTGACGAGACGGACCCCGTGCTCACAAATTTGGGTCAGCACGAGACCCAAGTAAAAAGTTAGCTCTTTAACCTCCTTAGTTCTACATGTTGTTTTAACTTGTTCTCAAAATCTAGGAGTCCAAAAACTACGCGGCAAGTTCCAGTGTGTCCGGGACAGCGAGATAAAGCCCGTGCTCACAAACTTGGGCCGACAAAAGGCCTGTACACAAAGTTGGCCCACTCCCTCTAAATCCACACATTCACACTTAATTAACTTCATCCAACTATGCATGCAACTTTGTATTTAACACAAGCACCATGATCTGGTTACACTTTTGAGTCGAGGGCTTACCTCAGGTGCGTCGGAAAACGTCGGAGGGTTCGCCGAAAAACTCCTCACAAAGAGCTTGGGCTCGGTTTGGTTCAACCCAATGAAAACTTCGTACCAACTGCAAATAAGAGGGAGCATCGGTTAACTAGTGATCTCAGACGATGATTGGTCCCCGCCGGCCAAGCACCGGCGGCCGGGAGCGGCGGCCGCAGGTAAAGACCCAACATCGAACACCTTATGTGCAACTTGATGCTCGGTTAACAGGGGTTCTTCTACCCAACTAACTTAACAGGGACTTAGCATAGGGTCCATATCACTTACCTGTGAAGTTGGCCGAAGCCCCGGAGCGTCGGCGGCGGCCGGGAAAAGAACTCGGCCAAACTTCAACAGTAAACTACAAAGATGGAAAAAAACATTGCTCAAACCCCCATGCAACCCCATGCAGAGTTAGAGAAACATCAAAAAGACTCACCTACCTCGCCGGAAAGACTTGAAGAAAAGTGGTCCCCCGCGGCGGCGCGGCGACGGCCGAGGTCGGGGATGCCTAGGCTCGGGTGCGGCCACCCCGGGAACCCCTTAGGTGGAAGCTTGAGCCCTCAGGTTCCTTCCAGGCGCGCTGCCAGCATCAACCCGAGAAGTCTGAAACCTTGCTCGGCTCTCTCTCTCGGCTGCTCCGGCGAGGAAAGTGGTGGGGCTCGGGTGCGGTTGCAGAGGAGATGTGGAACGCGTCGGTTGAGAGAGGAAGTTGAAGTGGAGAACTCCGCGTGTGAAGGAATCCGAAGAGACACACGCGGGTTTGCATACATGTATATGCATGTGCACAATTGCACAAAACCCCCTCAACAACAGCTATTCGCGTTTAGTCCAAAACCCACTTAACAACTTCACACATCAGTCCCTCTCACAATTAAATGGCATAATTTAAATACACAAAATATAAGGGTTTTTTTGTGTAAAAATACCATTTTTCCTCTTATTTTACGCTTTCCGAGGAGTTTCGCTCGTCGAAACGGAAAATGGATTTCGCCATTGCGTCCGGAACGTCGAAATCTTTAAGACGGCGATTTTTATTTTTCGACGCGATGTCCAGATAAATTTTCGTTCCATAAAAACTGTCCAATTTTACAGTTTTCACGCTTCTCGAGATTCCAGAATCGTCAGACGAAAATTCCATCAGCGTCATTGCGTCTGGATCGACAAGGCCAATTGAAACGACTACCTGGATCACTACTTTCGGACTCCGAACCGTGAAATAGTCCGCGTTGCATTCGCCGGGGTCCCGAATTTTGAAGTTACTGTTCATCAACAGTAATTAACTTAAGTTACTGTGCGCAGGCCACTGTTCCTATTAATCGCAAAATTCGCTTGCTTCTTCTCTAATTTCTGGAAGATCTGACCGTCGGATCGAAAAGTGCTGAATATGAAAATCGCTCAGTTCGACGAGACGATCACAACGGTCAAACCGGATCTGCAAGATCATGTCCGGATTAAAAGTTAGCCTTTTTGTCTCGTAATTTGTGCAACTAGCACACAGGCGATTGACCAAGTAGGTCAATATAAGTCTTTTGAATCCGAACACAGGCTGAAAGTCACCTTTAATTTATTTATTAAAAATAAAATATTTCGGATTACTACAGATTTGTATATATATATACATTTATATATATATATTTGTATATATAAATTTGTATATAGATTTGTATATATACACATTTGTATATAAATTTGTACATATATACAATTGTATATAGATTTGTATATATATACATTTGTATATAGATTTGTATATATACACATTTGTATATAGATTTGTACATATATACATTTGTATATAAATTTGTATATATATACATTTTTATATAGATTTGTATATATATACATTTGTATATAGATTTGTATATATAAATTTGTATATAGATTTGTATATATATACATTTGTATATAGATTTGTATATATACACATTTGTATATAGATTTGTATATATAAATTTGTATATAGATTTGTATATATACACATTTGTATATAGATTTGTATATATAAATTTGTATATAGATTTGTATATATATACATTTGTATATAGATTTGTACATATACATTTGTATATAGATTTGTATATATATACATTTGTATATAGATTTGTACATATACATTTGTATATAGATTTGTATATATATACATTTGTATATTGATTTGTACATATATACATTTGTATATAGATTTGTATATATATATATTTGTGTAGAAAGTCGAAATATCTTATTTTTAATAAATAGTCTAATAGTGAATTTTGATCTGGTTTTGAATTCAAAAGACCCCTGTTGGCCTATATGGTCAATCGCCAGTGTGCAAGTTGCACGATTTACGAGGCAAAAAGGTTATTTTCCAATCCGGACTTGATCTTGGAAATCCGAATTGACCGTTGCGATCGTCTCGTCGAACTGAACGAGATTCATATTCAGCACTTTTCGATCTGACGGTCGGATCTTCCAGAAATCGATGAAGAAGCGAGCGAATTATCGGGACCAATGTAACAGTGGCCTGCGCACAGTGTTTTTAAGTTAACACTAGATGAACAGTAGCCCCTAAGTTTTTGACTCCGTCAATTTCAACAAGCACTAATTCACTGTCCGAAATCCGAACATAGTGAACCAGGTAGTCGATTTGATCGGTTTCGTCGTTCTGAACGCAATGGCGCTGACGGAATTTTCGTTTGACGACCCAAAAGTCTCGAAAAGCGCGATAACTGTAATTCAGAACTGTATTTTATGGACAGAGTTTTTATCCGGGCAGTTTCTCGAAAATCAGAAATCGCTACCTGATAGGTCTCGTCGAGCCGGACGTCATGGCGCAGTCCATCTTTCATTTCGACGACCGGAACGCCTCGAAAAACGTGAAATACGGGAAAATATGGCTTTTTGCACATAAAACCCTATTCTTCTGCCTCGAAATGCGTGCCACTCCCTAGTGAGGGACCTAAGAGTGAAACAAAAGTGCTGTGAGGGACTGAGCTGTAGTTGTGGACTGATGAGGGGCTAAAATGAAATTGTGCATAATGCTATATATACACATGCAACCCGAGCTAGGTTTTCCAAGAAACCCCGTAGCCCTCAGCCCTAGCCGCACCCTCCAACTTCCTCCTCTTCTCTGCCGCGCTCCCCGGAACCTCACCGCGCCGGCCGCCGCATCTCCTTGCCGGAGAAGATAAGATCAAGAATCCTCTTGATCTCGGGTTGTTGGGGAGGAGAGGCTTGGGAGAACCCTGACCGAGCAAGTCTCTCCCTGAGGACTCCTCAGTGAGGCCGCAACCGAGCTGTGGTGGACCAGACCCCAGCCGCCGCCGTGCGCCGCCGCGAGAAGAAGTTTCTTCTTCTTTTATTCCGGTAAGGTGAGTTCTTGGAACAAAAAAATTAAATTTTTGTGTCAAGGGTGTGTGTGTGGGATTTCGGACACCGAGGGGATTCTCTATGTTAAGCCCGAGCCGTCGCCGTGCCTCCGGTAGCCGGCGGGAGTACCCTGTCGCCGGAAACCTCGTTTCCGGCCGGTCTTGAGCGCGGGGTTTGTCCGACCGTTATAAACGTGATCAAGACCGTTGATCTTGCTCCACTTGGCGACTGCAGGCTTCCTCCAAAGTTTGGAGAAGATCGGTTGAAGGATTGCACCGCACGACGAAGCCCTAGAACTTGATAATTTGAGTCTTCGCCGGAATTTCTCCGCCGGCGCCGCCGCTCGTCCCCGTCGCCGGCCACCAATGCAGGAAGCACCGTGGCATTGCGGAGAGTGTTTTGGTCCAAGTTGCAGAGGCCCGTTCATCGCAGGCCGGATTCCGCCATTAGAGGACTCATTTTCCGGCGAACTTCCTTTCCGGCGATTCCGGGGCTTCGCGCGGTGGGCAACCAACTCAGGTACGTTCATTAGGTCATTTTGGAGCTCCCCAAATCTTTGCATGTGAACTTGAACGTGGGGTTTAATAATTGTGTAGTTGCACCAATCCTCGGATCCGTGCTCACCTCCGGCCACCGCCGCACACCCGTGTCGCCGGCCAAACACCCAGGTAATCCCTAAACCCTTCATGCTTGCTTTCCATACATCTTAGAAACCCCCAGGTTGTCTATCTGCAGAGATTAGGTTTGCGGCAAGCTTGCGTGGTTGTGATTGAATTGTGCACTCTAGGTGTTCGAGGAAATGCTTCAAAGAAGTGTTGTTTGGATTTAGGTTTCGATTTGTATATGAAAGATGTTCCACACTGTTCCCTGAGCTCAGTCCTCATTTCAGATCAAATTGGTTCTGAGTGGATGTGTTGTGGTGCATTGTCGAAGTGTTAGAGATTTGTATATATAAATTTGTATATAGATTTGTATATATATACATTTGTATATAGATTTGTACATATATACATTTGTATATAGATTTGTATATATACACATTTGTATATAGATTTGTATATATAAATTTGTATATAGATTTGTATATATATATATTTGTATATAGATTTGTATTTATAAACATTTGTATATAGATTTGTACATATATACATTTGTATATAGATTTGTATATATATACATTTGCATACAGATTTGTATATATAAATTTGTATATAGATTTGTATATATATACATTTGTATATAGATTTGTACATATGTAACGACCCGGCCCACTAGCAATAATAACTCGTTGGGCCCAAACCACGGCCCAAAATGCTTAAGCCCAGTTATTATTACTAGTGTCCAAGTCTCATATAAACCCAATCACAAATCCATCCACATCCGATGTGGGACTATTGGGGGCGTCACAGACTCCCCCTGTTTAGGCCTGACGTCCTCGTCAGCCCAAACACACACACAGCAGCCCAAGATCACCAGGCGATGTGAGACTCGTCTCGCTAGCCCTGTCATCTAGACCCAGGCTCAGCCGAGACTCATCACACACTTCCGGCTGGTTATTGGCTAATATGGTTTTCACTCAGTTCGTCATGACGGTCGTACTCGTGGTCTCGGATCTTCGAGATATCGACGAAGAAGCGGGCGGGACCCGCGACTTAAGTCGAGGGTACGATGAATAGTAAACCCTAATTTTCGAACCCCTCTGCGTCAACGTTGAGCCAATTCACTATCTGGAATTCAAACATAACACTTCAGGTAGTCGATTTGAATGGCTCCGACGTTCTGGACGCAATGGCACTGACGGAATTTCCGTTTGACGACCCTAAGTCTCGAAAAACGCGAAAACTGTATTCCGGGACTGTATTTTATGGGCCAATTTAGTAATGGGCTTGGTCTCGGCCCATTTCTTGTGAGCACGGCCTGGGTCTCGTCGTAACGGACGCGCTGAAACTTACGGCGTCAATTTTGGACCTCCGGATTGCAAGAACGGGGCAAAACACTGCGTCCAAAATCGCGAGTTAAAAGGCTAACTTTGCCTTGGGGTTTCGCGCTGACCCAAGATAGTGAGCACGGGATTCCTCGCATCAAATGTGACTCGCTGGCACTTCCGGAATCGAATTTGGATTCCCGGATCTGAAGATCAAGCTAAAACAGTATTGACGAAAAGATATTTATGCGAATTTTTATACCTGTTGGATTTAAATGCAAAACGGTCACTCTAGCTGACTTTAGACAGCACCTACGCACTACCTGGCCATTTTATTGGATTCCGATGGGTCTCGTTGACCAGGAATCAGTTGTTGACCGACGAAATGACTGATTTGACCCGTTTAAACGTTTCGTTAGTGCAACGCCGTCGGGAAAGGGTTGTGTGAGTCTATTACTGATTATAGCACTTTATACAGGGCCCAGTTGTTCGACGCCAGCCCCCAGTTGCTGATCGGGAGTTCGGGGACTCTGCCTTCAACCAGGTGGGTTAACTTCGGCCCGGGTTGATCTATTCGACCCTCTGGTTGCTTTAGTCCAGTCGGACACTTGTTCTTGACTTGCCCTGCTGATTTGACCTATATGACTTAACCTGACATGTATTGACCTATCTTGACATATCATGATCCCCTGATTGACATCGATTCGATTAGACTTATACATGTGGTTGATATATGGATTTGCATGATTAGATGACTTCTGATGATTCCTATCATTGAGATATTTTTGATATGCATGATTTATTGATCCTGATTGATAGATATTTCTCGATATGCATGATTGATTGATTCCGATGGATAGATATAGACAGATGATCCCTGTTGGGATTTCGGCATGAGCCGACTACTCGGTCAGTAGACCGTGAGATTGATCATGATGACTTGCCATGCACTGCTATACTTCACGAACCTGGCCGGGGTCGCTCCCCGTTGGAGCTGGTTCTTTACCGGTAGAGTGGTCTGGTGATAGACCCGTGAGCCCTAGACAGGGGTATGTTAGCGGATCGGGTGCGGATCGGTGGCTTTTGCCTGAGGTCCTCTGAGACCAATATTGGCGCATGATTGGATACTTGAGTTTACACCATTGACGCATGGTTCATTTATACTGTTGTTCAGTTATTTCCAGCACTATTATCTGTAGACATGCCTGTATCTCTAGTAGCTTTTATGCATGAACCTTATGATTGACATATGATTCCAGCATGCTTGTTCTACAGTATTTCTTTGATTATTACTATCCGCAGATTTTAGTACCCAGTAGGTACGATTAGCTGATTCTCGGCTCGTCGTGCCCACTGGGATGCACTCCGGTGTATCTCACACCCTCGGGTGATTGTTGTAGGTTCGTCGGGTGGCGAGATGTCGGGACGATCCTGTGAGCCGATTACGATAGATCTGTCCCCATGAGCATGATGTGTCGATGATGTTACAGACGTTTATTTCCAGCATTTCCTTTCAGTTTTTGGATTTAGACTTTTGAAAACTATGATGTAATAATTTAATATGTTTATCCATACTGAATAGATTAGATTAGATACTGACATATTTATTGATCTCTGTTGGTAACTATTCGCCGTGCATGTATAGGAGAGTCTCTGTCCTCGGGACAGAGAGTCTTCTATACGTGTGGCGGTCTGTTGCGCCCAGTTTGCAAACTCTGATTTTTTTTTTTTTTTTTAAAAAAAAAAAAAAAAAAAAAAAATTTTACCGGATTTTTAAAACTCGGGGCGTGACAACATATATACATTTGTATATAGATAGGTATATATATTTATTTGTATACAGATTTGTATATATAAATTTGTATATAGATTTGTATATATATACATTTGTATATAGATTTGTACATATATACATTTGTATATAGATTTTGTATATATATACATTTGTATAAAGATTTGTATATATATACATTTGTATATAGAGTTGTATATATAAATTTGTTTATAGATTTGTATATATATATACGTTTGTATATAGATTTGCATATATATACATTTGTATATAGATTTGTACATATATATACATTTGTATATAGATTTGTATATAGATACATTTGTATATAGATTTGTATATATACACATTTGTATATAGATTTGTATGTATACACATTTGTATATAGATTTGTACATATATACATTTGTATATAGATTTGTACATATATACATTTGAATATAGATTTGTATATATAAATTTGTATATATATACATTTGTATATAGATTTGTATATATATACATTTGTATATAGATTTGTACATATATACATTTGTATATAGATTTGTACATATATACATTTGTATATAGATTTGTATATATACACATTTGTATATAGATTTGTATATATAAATTTGTATATAGATTTGTATATATATACATTTGTATTTAGATTTGTATATATATACATTTTTATATAGATTTGTATATATATACATTTGTATATAGATTTGTATAAATAAATTTGTATATAGATTTGTATATATATACATTTGTATATTGATTTGTATATATATATATTTGTATATAGATTTGTATATATATCCATTTGTATATAGATTTGTATATATAAATTTGTATATAGATTTGTAAATATATACATTTGTATTTAGATTTGTACATATATACATTTATATATAGATTTGTATATATATACATTTGTATATAGATTTGTATATATACATTTGTATATATATTTGTATATATATACATTTGTATATAGATTTGTATATATATATATTTGTATACAGATTTGTATATATAAATTTGTATATAGATTTGTATATATATACATTTGTATATAGATTTGTACATATATACATTTGTATATAGATTTGTACATATATATACATTTGTATAAAGATTTGCATATATATACATTTGCATATAGATTTGCATATATATACATTTGTATATAGATCTGTACATATATATACATTTGTATGTAGATTTGTATATATATACATTTGTATATAGATTTGTATATATATACATTTGTATATAAATTTGTATATATAAATTTGTATATAGATTTGTATATATATACATTTGTATATAGATTTGTATATATATTTGTACATATATACATTTGTATATAGATTAGTATATATATAAATTTGTATATAGATTTGTACATATATACATTTGTATATAGATTAGTATATATATACATTTGTATATAGATTTGTATATATAAATTTGTATATAGATTTGTATATATATATACATTTGTATATAGATTTGTATATATACACATTTGTATATAGATTTGTACATATATACATTTTTATATAGATTTGTATATATATACATTTGTATATAGATTTGTATATATACATTTGCATATATATTTGTATATATATACATTTGTATATAGATTTGTATATATATATATTTGTATACAGATTTGTATATATAAATTTGTATATAGATTTGTATATATATATTTGTATATAGATTTGTACATATATACATTTGTATATAGATTTGTACATATATATACATTTGTATAAAGATTTGCATATATATACATTTGTATATAGATTTGCATATATATACATTTTTATATAGATTTGTACATATATATACATTTGTATATAGATTTGTATATATATACATTTGTATATAGATTTGTATATATATACATTTGTATATAAATTTGTATATATAAATTTGTATATAGATTTGTATATATATACATTTGTATATAGATTTGTATATAGATTTGTACATATATACATTTTTATATAGATTAGTATATATATAAATTTGTATATAGATTTGTACATATATACATTTGTATATAGATTAGTATATATATACATTTGTATATAGATTTGTATATATAAATTTGTATATAGATTTGTATATATATATACATTTGTATATAGATTTGTATATATACACATTTGTATATAGATTTGTACATATATATACATTTGTATATAGATTTGTATATATATACATTTATATAGATTTGTATATATATATATTTGTATATAGATTTGTATATATAAATTTGTATATAGATTTGTATATGTATACATTTGTATATAGATTTGTACATATATACATTTGTATATATATACATTTGTATATAGATTTGTATATATGTACATTTGTATATAGATTTGTATATATAAATTTGTATATAGATTTGTATATATATACATTTGTATATAGATTTGTATATATACACATTTGTATATAGATTTGTACATATATACATTTGTATATAGATTTGTATATATATACATTTGTATAAAGATTTGTATATATATACATTTGTATATAGATTTGTATATATAAATTTTTATATAGATTTGTATATATATAAATTTGTATATAGATTTGTACATATATACATTTGTATATAGATTTGTACATATATACATTTGTATATAGATTTGTATATATACACATTTGTATATAGATTTGTATATATATATACATTTGTATATAGATTTGTATATATACACATTTGTATATAGATTTGTACATATATATATTTGTATATAGATTTGTATATATATACATTTGTATATAGATTTGTATATATACATTTGCATATATATTTGTATATATATACATTTGTATATAGATTTGTACATATATACATTTGTATAAAGATTTGTATATATACACATTTGTATATAGATTTGTATATATAAATTTGTATATAGATTTGTATATATATATATTTGTATATAGATTTGTATTTATAAACATTTGTATATAGATTTGTACATATATACATTTGTATATAGATTTGTATATATATACATTTGCATACAGATTTGTATATATAAATTTGTATATAGATTTGTATATATATACATTTGTATATAGATTTGTACATATATACATTTGTATATAGATAGGTATATATATTTATTTGTATACAGATTTGTATATATAAATTTGTATATAGATTTGTATATATATACATTTGTATATAGATTTGTACATATATACATTTGTATATAGATTTTGTATATATATACATTTGTATAAAGATTTGTATATATATACTGTAGAAACTCGAAATATTTTATTTTAATAAATGAATTAAAAGTGAAGTTTGCGCTGGTTTTGAAATCAAAAGACTTGTGTTGACCTATATGGTCAATCGCCAGTGTGCAAGTCGCACTTTGCACTAGATAAAAAGGCTACTTTCCAATCCAGACTTGATCTTGGAAATCCGAATTGACCGTTGCGATCGTCTCGTCGAACTGAGCGAGATTCATATTCAGCACTTTTCGATCTGACGGTCGGATCTTCCGAAATTCAGCGAAGAAGCGGACAAATTGCCGCGGCCAATGTAACAGTGCTCTGCACAGTATAACTTAAGTTATTACTGTAGATGCACAGTAACTCCTATTTTCGAATCTCCCTCGGTTGCAACAAGCACTATTTCACTGTTCGGATTCTGAACATAGCGATCCAAATAGTCGATTTGATCCGTTTCGACGTTCTGGACGCAATGGCGCTGACGGAATTTCCGTTTGACGACCCTAAAGCATCGTAAAGCATGCCGAACCGTATAATTTACAGTATAAGATGCAATTTAAAAATTATGGAGCGAAATTTTAGCGAACCAAAATCGCTACCTGATAGGTTTTGTCGAGCCGGACGTCGTGGCGGTGTCCATTTTTCAGTTTGACAACCCGGTTGTCTCGAAATGCGTGAAATACGGCGAAAAAGGGGATATTTACACTTAAAACCCTATACATGTTGCCTCGAAAAGCGTGCAGAGGGACTTAAATGTTAGATGAGCATGTTATGGAGGACCAGGGTTGAAATACCTAGGCTGGGAGGGGGTGTATTGCAATTGTGCAATGCTTCACGGTTCGGTATTGCAACCGTGCCCCACAACTCCCCTTCCGGTTTTTGTAACCGCACAAACCTCCAACCCACCTTCTTCCCTAACTACCCACACCTCGCAACCGCACCAGCCCTTGCCAAAAAGCCTCTCCCCGTCGCTGGAAACGAGAGAGAAGAAACCTTGTTTTCGGGTGTTGTGGAGGAGGAAGGCTGGAGGGACTCTGGGAGGACCAGACTCGCACCTGAGGCACCTTCTGTGAACCCGCGTCCAAGCCGAGGGAGCTAGCACCCCAGCTCCGCCGAGGGCCGCCGCGGTTAGCATTTTTCTTCTTCGAGTTCTCCGGCGAGGTGAGATGTTGGAAATTTTATTTAAGTTTGGGGTTTTAAGCTCGACCATGGTGCTCCTGACATCAAGGCCATTGTTCGGTTGCAGTCCGAGCCCTCGCCGCCGTCCCCGTTGCCGGCAAAGCTTTAGTTCACCGGAAATTATCGTTTTCCGACGAACTCGGTTTTCGATTTTTACAACCGTTGAAACTCGGATCAGAACCGTTGATCCTCTTCTTCTTGGTGACTGCTCACTACCCACGAAGTTTCAGGAAGATCGGGTGAGTGGTTAAGCCGCGCGAAGAAGCCCTAGTTTCGGGTTTTCTTGCTTTCAACCGAGCTCCACCGTCCGGCGCCGCCGTGCATCCCCGTCGCCGGCCACCACTGCAGGAAGCTTCCTGGTACCAAGGGGAGTACTTTGGTCCAAGTTGCGCCGGCCCGGAGGGACCTCGCCGGAATCCGCCATTAGAGGCCTCGAAGCTTGACCGAGCTCCTCCGGCGCCGCCTTGCCGGAGCTCCTCAGCCACCGGGAACCCCTCAGGTAAGCTCCTGTGGTCTGTAGGAGTCTCCCCATCGACTTGCATGGCTCTCCTAACGTCGGGTTTCTCGTCACTGTAGTTGCACCCGAACCATCTTCGAGCTCGGCTTCCGGTGAACTCCGGCGATCCCGGACCCCGGCGACCACCCAGGTAAGATCCAATCAACCCATTTGGGATCCCCACCATCTTGGTTTTGGCCTAGGGCACTTCAATAACTGATCTCTCAACCTTGCACCCGAGATACCCATTGCGGGCTCTAGCTCCGGCCGCCGCCCCTCCGGCCGCCGGGACTCGACCCCTTTGTAGTCAGTATATTTATTTTCCGCACTTCTGTTTAAATATTATAAATTGACTAGTCTTGCATGCTTAGTTTAGACTACTCTGATATTGACTGATTATGAGGAAAACTCTTGGCTGTACCTTTTGGTACGAGGATCCTCTTGGCTATATCAATGGTACGGGGTTTGCGGTTCAGTTCTGCTAGGTGGAATCCAGGATGATTATGATTGGCGCGGCATAGATATCTTCGCCTGAGGTCCCCGTGACCAATAGTGGCATTGGTTAGTAGTTGCTGTTCTTTATGTTGATGCATAACTATATTTCCATATTCCAGCTTGTCTGATTTGTCGTTTCAGTTATAGCATGATTTCCAGCACTCATTATGTTCAGTATCTTGATTTATGCTTCTTGCCAGTCTGCTTCCTTTATCAGCTGTTACCTATTGATTTATCTACTATCCGCAGATTATTGTACCCAGTAGGTACGATTAGCTATTCTCGGCTCGTCGTGCCCACTGGGATACACTCCGGTGTATCTCACACCCCTGGGTGACTGTTTTTCAGGTCGCTGGGTGATGGGATGTCGGGACACGTTGGTGAGACGATTGCGATAGTATCGACCCCTTTGTAGTCAGTATATTTATTTTCCGCACTTCTGTTTAAATATTATAAATTGACTAGTCTTGCATGCGTAGTTTAGACTACTCTGATATTGACTGATTATGATTAGCCGTGCATGTATAGGAAAGGATCTGTCCAGTTGGGCAGGGAATTTACTATACATGTGGCGGTCTGTTACGCCTGGTTTGCGAACTCTGATTTATAAAAAAAAAAAAAAAAAATTAGCCTGCTTTTCAAAACTCGGGGCGTGACAGATTAGATGGTATCAGAGACAGGTTACACGATACCTAGGTATTTGGTTAGGATTGAGCCCTAGGATGACTGGTGATCTACGTGAGAGCGCGGGGTGATCGTAAAATGGTTAGGAACTCGTGGACTGTGTTACCGCTGAAACTGTCCTGACCTGATTTATCCTTGTATAGGTATGGCTCGTCCTCCTGGGCGTGGTCGGGGACGAGGTGTGGGCTCTGGCCGAGGTATCGGCCGATCACCCAGCATGCAGAGCGAGCCCGCAGATCAGGGTCGTATGGACCGACTTGAGGCTCAGATGGCGGCTCTGGCTGGGATGTTCCAGCATTTCGTGCAGCAGCAGACTGCTGCTCCTGCCCCACATGGTCCCCCACCAGCTGTTCCAGTTGCTACACCGCCGGTTGCACCCCCTGTTGCACCGGCCGTTGCCGAACCCGAGGGTTTGGCGGAACCTGCTGCTGACCCCGTAGCACCACCTGCGGGGCCCATTCCCAATGTTCCCGTCACTTCTAGAGCGGTACCTGGGGTTGCTGCTGCCCCTACTGCCGCTGCTTCAACAGCGTCTGCTTCCTCCCGTTCTGTTTTCCCCGCTGCTGATCCGGCGGCCGATGACGAAGCCGCTCGAACGGAGAAGGCTCGAGCAAAAGCGGCTTTGCTAGAGTTTAGGAAATTCAAGCCGCAAACTTTCGACGGCAAAGACAATGACCATTGGGCGGTCGAGGAATGGATCGACCACATGGAGAAATTATTTCAGGACGCCTACACTGAGGACAGAGACAAGGTCCACATCGCTGTTCATTGCCTAGAGGGCCGGGCGTCCAAGTGGTGGAGACGTCACCGAGAGCGCCATTTCGTGGGTCCATCTGAACCCACCTGGGAAAATTTTAAAACTGCTATGTACCACCACCACCTCAAGGAGACCACCAAGGAGGGTCTCGAGCGCGAATTAGAAAACATCAAGCAAGGCGACAAGAGCGTCAGGGAATATGAGCAGGAGTTCCTGCGCATTGCTGATCTGGTTCCTCAAGCAGTGCGCGAGGAACGCCGCAAGGTGCGCCTCTTCTCGCAGGGGTTGAGACAGGAGATTCGTCGTCATATCTCGTCCCACCTGGCCGCCGATTTCGACAACTGTGTCGAACGCTGTCTCTCCATTGAGGCCGAAATCCAGATGTCTCGTGCAGAGCGGGATGCCACTGATAGAGGAAAGGATAAGAAGCGGACTTTTTCTGGGAGTAGAATTGAAAATAGCGGGAAACCCCCTAAGTATCCTCGATCCCAAGATCAGACTGTGAGCGCATCTGCTAGCAACCAGCAACGTGGACTACGACCCTGTGCCTTTTGCGGTAGACCACATTATGCAAATACATGCCCACGTCGACATGGACGTTGCTACGGATGCGGGCAACCAGGACACATTCGGGAAAATTGCCCACAGAGGATCACACCTGATTATTCCACTGCTCCAGCACCTGTGATCCCATACCAGCGACAGGGTACTTCCTCGAGCGCTGCTTCATCTGGGCGTCCTCCCCTCCCTCGTCAGTCCGAGGGGGCGCGCCAAGCCTCAGCAGGACGGGTCTATGCATTGACCCCTCATGGAGAACCAGCGGAGGAAAACCCGACGACAGACTTTGTAGCTCTCGAATAGACTAGTTTAAGCATTCAATAAAGTAGAACTTTAGGTTGTAAGTTCCGGGAAGAAAACTTTTTTTTAAGTTGTAAGTTTCAGGGACGAAACTTCTTTTAAGTTGTAAGTGATGTAGAAACTCGAAATATTTTATTTTAATAAATGAATTAAAAGTGAAGTTTGCGCTGGTTTTGAAATCAAAAGACTTGTGTTGACCTATATGGTCAATCGCCAGTGTGCAAGTCGCACTTTGCACTAGATAAAAAGGCTACTTTCCAATCCAGACTTGATCTTGGAAATCCGAATTGACCGTTGCGATCGTCTCGTCGAACTGAGCGAGATTCATATTCAGCACTTTTCGATCTGACGGTCGGATCTTCCGAAATTCAGCGAAGAAGCGGACAAATTGCCGCGGCCAATGTAACCGTGCTCTGCACAGTATAACTTAAGTTATTACTGTAGATGCACAGTAACTCCTATTTTCGAATCTCCCTCGGTTGCAACAAGCACTATTTCACTGTTCGGATTCTGAACATAGCGATCCAAATAGTCGATTTGATCCGTTTCGACGTTCTGGACGCAATGGCGCTGACGGAATTTCCGTTTGACGACCCTAAAGCATCGTAAAGCATGCCGAACCGTATAATTTACAGTATAAGATGCAATTTAAAAATTATGGAGCGAAATTTTAGCGAACCAAAATCGCTACCTGATAGGTTTCGTCGAGCCGGACGTCGTGGCGGTGTCTATTTTTCAGTTTGACAACCCGGTTGTCTCGAAATGCGTGAAATACGGCGAAAAAGGGGATATTTACACTTAAAACCCTATACATGTTGCCTCGAAAAGCGTGCAGAGGGACTTAAATGTTAGATGAGCATGTTATGGAGGACCAGGGTTGAAATACCTGGGCTGGGAGGGGGTGTATTGCAATTGTGCAATGCTTCACGGTTCGGTATTGCAACCGTGCCCCACAACTCCCCTTCCGGTTTTTGTAACCGCACAAACCTCCAACCCACCTTCTTCCCTAACTACCCACACCTCGCAACCGCACCAGCCCTTGCCAAAAAGCCTCTCCCCGTCGCTGGAAACGAGAGAGAAGAAACCTTGTTTTCGGGTGTTGTGGAGGAGGAAGGCTGGAGGGACTCTGGGAGGACCAGACTCGCACCTGAGGCACCTTCTGTGAACCCGCGTCCAAGCCGAGGGAGCTAGCACCCCAGCTCCGCCGAGGGCCGCCGCGGTTAGCATTTTTCTTCTTCGAGTTCTCCGGCGAGGTGAGATGTTAGAAATTTTATTTAAGTTTGGGGTTTTAAGCTCGACCATGGTGCTCCTGACATCAAGGCCATTGTTCGGTTGCAGTCCGAGCCCTCGCCGCCGTCCCCGTTGCCGGCAAAGCTTTAGTTCACCGGAAATTATCGTTTTCCGACGAACTCGGTTTTCGATTTTTACAACCGTTGAAACTCGGATCAGAACCGTTGATCCTCTTCTTCTTGGTGACTGCTCACTACCCACGAAGTTTCAGGAAGATCGGGTGAGTGGTTAAGCCGCGCGAAGAAGCCCTAGTTTCGGGTTTTCTTGCTTTCAACCGAGCTCCACCGTCCGGCGCCGCCGTGCATCCCCGTCGCCGGCCACCACTGCAGGAAGCTTCCTGGTACCAAGGGGAGTACTTTGGTCCAAGTTGCGCCGGCCCGGAGGGACCTCGCCGGAATCCGCCATTAGAGGCCTCGAAGCTTGACCGAGCTCCTCCGGCGCCGCCTTGCCGGAGCTCCTCAGCCACCGGGAACCCCTCAGGTAAGCTCCTGTGGTCTGTAGGAGTCTCCCCATCGACTTGCATGGCTCTCCTAACGTCGGGTTTCTCGTCACTGTAGTTGCACCCGAACCATCTTCGAGCTCGGCTTCCGGTGAACTCCGGCGATCCCGGACCCCGGCGACCACCCAGGTAAGATCCAATCAACCCATTTGGGATCCCCACCATCTTGGTTTTGGCCTAGGGCACTTCAATAACTGATCTCTCAACCTTGCACCCGAGATACCCATTGCGGGCTCTAGCTCCGGCCGCCGCCCCTCCGGCCGCCGGGTCTCGACTCCACATGGACCCGAGACCTTCTGGGATACTCCTCTAACTGATGCTCACCTTGGTTCCAGGTCCGAGCCACTGTTGCTTCAAGGCAACCTAACCCGAGCCCTAGCCCGAGTTCAAGGTTGCTCCGGCCATCTCTCCGGCGAGTTTCCGGCGCACCAAAGGTGAGCCCTCCACTTCTTGATGCTTGCTGAACATGATGCTTCAGTTAGCTCTCAATATGATCAAGTATATGTTAAGATCCAACATAGTGGAAAGTGGACCTTAGAAGATTAAGGGCCAACTTTGTATTGGGCTTGGTCTCGGCCCATTTCTTGTGAGCACGGCCTGGGTCTCGTTGTAACGGACACGCTGAAATTTACGGCGTCAATTTGGACCCCCGGATTGCGAGAACGGGGCAAAACACTGCGTCCAAAATCGCGAGTTAAAAGGCTAACTTTGCCTTGGGGTTTCGCGCTGACCCAAGATAGTGAGCACGGGATTCCTCGCATCAAATGTGACTCGCTGGCACTTCCGGAATCGAATTTGGATTCCCGGATCTGAAGATCAAGCTAAAACAGTATTGACGAAAAGATATTTATGCGAATTTTTATACCTGTTGGATTTAAATGCAAAACGGTCACTCTAGCTGACTTAGACAGCACCTACGCTCTACCTGGCCATTTTTTGGATTCCGATGGGTCTCGTTGACCAGGAATCAGTTGTTGACCGACGAAATGACTGATTTGACCCGTTTAAAACGTTTCGTTAGTGCAACGCCGTCGGGAAAGGGTTGTGTGAGTCTATTACTGATTATAGCACTTTATACAGGGCCCAGTTGTTCGACGCCAGCCCCCAGTTGCTGATCGGGAGTTCGGGGACTCTGCCTTCAACCAGGTGGGTTAACTTCGGCCCGGGTTGATCTATTCGGCCCTCTGGTTGCTTTAGTCCAGTCGGACACTGTTCTTGGCTCTTGCCCTGCTGATTTTACCTATATGACATATATTGATCTCTTTGACATAGCATGATCCCTCTGATTGACATTGACCTGATTAGATCGGTGATTGAGTTTTATTGTCACTATCAGCCGTTAAATCATATATATACTCCCGATTAGTCGACTGATTCTGATTGACTGATATATAATATGCATGATTGATCCTGGTTGATATAAGACATGTGCATCCTGATGTGATATACAGACATATGGCAACCCTATGAGTGATATATGATTGAATACAGACTGCATGATATATGCTTGATTTATAGACATCTGCTCCCTGTGGGGATTTCGCAGTTTGCCGATTACCCCCGTCTGTGGACCTGAGATTTAGCATTTTTGCATTGTGATGATTGTACACCTGCTGTTCGTATCGAGTACGCTTTGGAATGATCCCCCACCTTGCGTTTCTTTACCCGTAAAGGGTCTGCTTGACC
>JAQNDB010000125.1:78989-133382 GCA_029204045.2 Tillandsia leiboldiana | reverse complement strand
TTGTTCAAGTTCTCTCTAAACTCTCTCCCCCTTTTTGTCACAAACAAAGCCAAAATCACAAAAACTTTAAGGAGAGTTAAAAGTTTCAAAAATTGTTCCGAAAAATAAGAACTAGAACTAAGAGTAAGTCCTAAAAAAACTGAAAAACATGCACAAGAAAAGGTTAAAAATCTGCAAAAGAATAAAAAGAAAGGAATCAGTCATCAGATTCGGAGTCTTCAGAGCTCATGCAGCCCATCTTTGAGAACATCTTTTTCACCAGCTTGTTCATTGAATTGACCTTTTTAGTTATGGTAATATGAGCTGCCGTGATGAGCTCCAGCTCATTGGAAATTCTCGTCTGTGCCTTCGAAATCTGTTCCTGCTCAACAGATAATCGTTGTTGTTCTTTGTAGATGGATGAGACTGATGCTTCATCCGCTGGTGTGGGTGCTGGTTGTGATGGTGATGCGGAAGTGCCGCTACTAGGTTTCGTTCCGCATGGAGGGACTGGAGTGACGTGGGGCAATTTGTGAAGTGACTTCACAACGGTGGACTCATCGATCATACCCAAACATTGATGATAAGTCGGTGAAGTAATATCTACCTGAAATTTCTTCAAGATCCTCATTATAATCAGTGGAAATGGAATTCTTTCTGTGGGATGAGGGTGCTCAACATATCTTGTCATTCTATTCCAAATAATGTATGGAATGTTGATATTCAATCCCATTGCCTCAGACGGATGTCCTAAGAGATACAAAAATAACATTCGATCCCATCTCAAGACTTTCGTCTGCATATTTGGAAGGATATTGTAACAAGTGATGAAGTTTAGAAATCGATACTCAAGACGAAGTTCTTTGGATCTGATCGATTTCTCCGTTGATTGCGTTCCTTCCAAAGAAATTCCCTTTATAACCATTTGCCACAAAGTGTTCGTCAAAACCTTTCCCTTCAAGTAATTAACCCCTGTCTTGCTGGCCGGCATTCCCAGAACCTCGCCAATCAATTGTGGAGTGATTTTGAATCTTGTGCCTTGGATGTTCGTGTAAAATTCCATTGGACCGTTTTCAATTTCTCGAAGGTGCCGTGCATTTGTATAGAAGGCCCTTACAAGATGCAGACAGTATCCAAGCACTTCTGGAAAACGACAAACTTGAATAAGATTTGCTTGTTCAATCAGAACGCTAAACTCAGGGGAGTGATCTCGTAGAGCCTCAATATTGACATGCCTTTCACCAATGCATTCACGATTCTCAAATGCCCTTAGGCGATCCGCATTAATGAACACTTGTTCCTCCCGAGGTGGAGAATCCGGAATAATCGGTTCGTTAGACATGAAACCTCGTGCTCGTCCAAACCGTCGAGCGAGTCGTTTCCTTTTCACCGAGATGGTTGGTGCAGTCATAGGTGCTTTACCTTTGTCCATGGGTGCTTTTTCTTTCGATGCATCGGACACTTTTCCTTTTGAACCATCAGACGCCTTTTGTTCAGGCACTGAGTAATCATCATCTGTCAATTCAGTCCAATCTACCTCGTGACAATCTACTTCTGTGTCGCTGATCACATGAAACTCACCATTTTGTTGTGTTTTCTTAGCTCTCTTTAACTTGTTTGTGGCCCGAGTGTGCACCATAGTGACCAATAAAAGAATGATCCATGAGAATCCCATTGATCCAAGTGCCTTAAGAAGATTAAAATCCTGTGAGCAACAACTCAAGAACACATGAAAAATTATTAATTTTCAAAAATTTGAAAAATTGTACCCAAACAATCATAATCATGTAGAGAGACTAAGAATCAAATTAGTTTTGCAAAAAGGACTTTTAAAAATAGATCAATTGCATGATTTTCGAAAATCCTTATTATATGCCCTAAAACCGAAATTTTAGAAATCGAAGCCTAAAAATCCGTTAATCAGGAGAATACCTAGCATATAATCAAAACTAATCTACCCAGAGTTCTTATTTCAAAAGAAATTTGATCAAAAACCATCCACAAACAAAATTGATCCAAGAAATTCATCACGTTTGAGGAGGAATAGAGAAAAACGGTGAAAAACCAAAATTTTGATCAATAAAACTTACTTGGAGTTGAAGAACTTGAGTTTGAAAGTTTCCAAGAAGGATGAAATCTAGAGAGAGAGGCTCTGGAAACTTTGGAACAAAAGATTGGAGTAAAAGAAATCAAAACCCTTTTGTTCTTTATAAAACCCTAGCCGCGATCCGGATCATCCTATGCTTGCGATCCGGATCGGCTACCCGCAGTGAGAAACTGCGTTCGGGATCCGGATCGGCAGGTCCAATCCGGATCGTCAGCCCGCAGAAGAATACCTGCGTTCGGGATCCGAATCATCTTGCCCGATCCGGATCGGCTCCAACTTTTTCTTTAGAAAAATTCAGAGAAATTCAAGAAAAACCAGAAAAAGATTGTAAGCACAAATGTGTATCAACTTTAAACAAAAATCATCGTTTCATACAACAAGAATTAGATTATGCCAAATCTATCAATAATATCCAAAAATGAAACGAGAATTTACAAGAATTAAATCCCTTAAAGTTGAACACCTTCAATCACATCTAACTTGATCTTATGAGTAATGCCTTTATCAAATCATCAATTCAGTAAAGAAAATGAAATACAAAGATCAATAGATGTTTGAAATCCCAAATATAGTAGATAATGTATCTAGACAAACTGTTGAAGAGAGTGGCTCTTTGAGCATCTTTCTTAAAAAACCCACCTTATACCAACCTTGAAATTTGACGAAGTCAAGTATTTCAACATGCATATTACTTAATCAAAATTTGAACAACCATGCTTGGTATACATGTGGTAGCTGCACACAATACTCGGACGACCGAGGTGGTAGCTCTTTCCTCCATGTGGTGGTAGTTTTCACACTCCTCATTGGGATGTAACTCTTTCCACATCTTTTGAACATTTTACTTTTTCTATGACTCCCCCTGTAGAGTACCGGGATTTCGGATGGCGCACCGACCTCACAAGTTGGCATGGTGTTGAGAAATCGTCTCGAGCGTGTTCCATATTGGATTACAGTTGAGTTCGGGAGGTTCCGGACTGACGCGGAGGACCCGAGGGCGAAAAGTGAGTTGAAACTGGCAATTTTGGAGCCGATTTTTGGATTTAGCACACCGACTCCACGGTTGAGCTTTTTGAGGAGAAAAAGCTTTGGACATGTGTATTTTCATGTTACAGCGGAGTTCGGGAGGTTTCGGGCCGGTGCGGGGACCCCGAAGGCAAAAAGTGACTTGGAGTTGGCCTAATTTGGATTAATTAATTAATTAATTTAATTAATTTTTGAGTTGAGTCTGTGAAGCAGCAAATAATGAAGGAAAGTAATTAGAGAGGATAAGTGATGGATTTAAAGTGGGAGTTGGATATTTTTTCTTGTGTGCATTTAATGCTCCCAACCACCCCCCCTACCTTCCCTTTAATTAGCCTATAGCTAATTAATTTCGCCACCTCACTCCTTCCTCCTCTCTGAAGCAGAGGAAATGGGTTATAGCAGAGGAAGAGAGAAATGGAGAAAAGAAAGAAGAAGAAGAAGAAAGGAATGAGAAAGAGAAGGTTGGATGAGTTATTGTAGATGAGCTTCCTGCTTGCGGCCGCTTGGAGCGAGCGGAGCGCGCGTGCATCGAGCTCGGCGAGGTAAGTTACAGTTTTTATTTTGTTGGGAAAGAGCTCAGTTTGGGTTTTGTTGGATTTTTTTCCTTGTGTTGGCTGGTAGGGGTGCTAGTGTGGGGTTGGCGGAGCCGCTGGCAGAGGGGGTGAGCGCCTGGCGCTGCAGGCGGGCGCCCTGCGCACAGCGCGCGGCGGCAGCGTGCTGCGCACCGCGCGCGGCGGGTGCGCGCAGCGCGCAGCAGGCCGCGCGGCGGGCCCAGGCTCCGCGCGGTGGGCCCGGGCAGCGCAGCGGCTGCTGCAGCAGCGTTGTGGTTGCTGCGACAGCGCCGCGCGCAGTGGTGCATGCAGGTCTTTTCTCGCGTGGGCGAGCGACGTTTCCGACTGCCGGTGGGCCGCGTGCGCGCACGCCGGAACCGTGGGGTGCCCGGGTGTCGCGTGGACCTTTTGTTGACCGTTTTTTACGCGGGTTTCTTCCTTTTTGCTCTCACAGGACGGCTCCCATTGTGGCGGATCTCAGCGAATCGCCGTGCGGAGCTCAGATCGAGTGCGCGGCAGGGTTGATAGTTGCGGTTGGCCCGAGGCGTTGTAGCTAGAGATGAGCTGGGTGTGTGATGTTTGAGTGCAGGGGAGTTGAAATTTTGAGTTGGCTGTGGAGCTTGTGGTGGGAGTTGAAGCTACATGTAGAGTGTGGGTGTTTTAATTAATTAGTGATGAGCTTAAATTGTGTATTTGGGTGGACCTGTAGGGTGCATGAGGAATTTTGGAATATTTTGGTTAAGTAAATATTATTTATTAATGTGCCTTTGGAGCCCTTAATTATGCTGGATCTTTGGTGAATTTATGTTGTGGATGGCTAGAGCTACAGTGTATATGTGCTGTGGTTTTGGAATGTCTAAGAGCATGTTATGTGAGAAGTGTGTACGTGCTGCTTGTTGGTTATGTCTGAGGATGTTGAGGACTTATGGTTGGACTTATATAATTTGCTTATGAGAACAAATGATTTTAGTTGAGCTGTGGGGTGGATTTAAGTGGATTGTGTATGTGAGCAATTTGTTGGAGGGCAGTTATTGAGCTGTGCTTGTGGTATGTTGTGAGCACCTTGTTGGTGGTATATTGGAGCCCTGTTGCACTGTGTTTAGGCCGTGGAGTGAGCCGGTTGTGCGCGGATTTTTGTGCGGACTTGAGATATTTGTTGGAGCTTCCGGGGATTTTTTCGGGATTTGCGGCAGTGTGCGCGCGCGGCGCGTTTTTTTTGGAGTTTCATCAGTTCGAGGGTTCAGCACTACACCGACTTCAGCGTTGCCTACGGAATGCGTTCCAGGTGGGTTGGAATTTCTCCAAAATTTATGGAATGCCCTTTAATGCTATTGAATGCAAGTTGATCATGTTTATTATGCAAATTTTCACTGTTTTTAGATCTGATAGTTGCCTGGAAATTTTTAGAAAATTATGTAGAACCCCAGATTATTTTAGTATACCCCAGATATTATATGACACTAGACTGCATGTTTTGTTGGCACCATAATTGCACCTGAATCGTTTTAAAAATCGAGGAAGCCCGTTTTAAGGAAAATCAGCATTTTTTTAAAGGCGGTTTTTAAATTATGAATTCGCCAGAGGTATGGCATAGATTCAGGGTGCATCAGACCTCGTGCCTGGGGGCCGAGTGATTTTTTTTTTTTGAGCTTTGGGATGAGTCCTAGTGTCAGGTGGATTTGAGCTCCCTTGTAGGTTGAGGAGATTATTTCTAGATCATGAGTCACGTATCTCTGATTTGATAGTGGAAGTGGTTCTCCCACTTAGTTATGAGAGTTTTGGGGTTCTGGCAGATCGAGTCGTGGAGGTTCCCGACTTAGCCATGGCTTGTGTATTATCAGATTGAGTCGTTGAGGGTTCTCCGACAGATCATGTGAGGATTTGGGCTAGGTTCCTTTATGCATTAGACATCCCACGCTTTGCATCTTTCCTGGACATAGTGTTGCCTCACCCGGGTAGTGGGCCGAGGGGTCAGGTTTCTGTGGGACATTGTTGCACTCGTGCCTGGGGGCTGAGTGGAGACCGGTAGCTGAGTTTAGACTGTGCTAGTGTCGTTGGGAACCGTTGGGGTTGACGGTGGTCCCGGGTCGTTGTGTGTTGTCTGACCGGTTTTATTAGCCCTGAGTTGTGGGTCGATCCTGGCTGTGGAGTATCTCCAGCCAGTGTGTTTTGTGCCACGAGTTGGTAGAGTTTGCTAGTGTCTCATGATTCAAGAGAGCTGATCAGCTGAGTCGTCGAGAGTGCTCCGACCGTTGTGCGAGATGTTTGAGGATCCTGAGTCTTTCCGTTCTGAGAGTGAGCGTGGATTTTGGACTATAGCCTGCAGTGCCACCTGAGCGACAGAGTGCGCGGATACCTTTTCCTCGGTGGGGTCGCGCCCCTCGAGAGCCACGCCCGGGGTGGATCTGTTACTTTTGTATCGCGACTTGTCGACGCCGTCCCTCTGACTGGGCCAGTTAGTGGCAGTTACGGACGCAGTCCCTCTGGCTGGGCCAGTTAGTGGCAGTCACGGACGCCCTACGTAAGTCCGGTCCTCCGGGATGTAACGGCAGTAGGTAGGCGCAGGCTTGACTGGACCCTATGAGGCAGTCAGTTCGATTGGGTCGATTGGGCACCTCGTGTGCGAGTGGTTTACATATTTTATTCTTAGATGGGTTTCTTTCCTTTGAGCATTGATACTGAGGCATCTTAGCAGTAGAGGGTGTATGCATATCATGTTATTGGTAGAGTTTTTTTGAGCTTTATGATTGAGACTTTTTAGCTGTAGTTTTTTTTCAGCTTACCCTTTATCTATCTATCTGCATACCTATCTGTTTTGCCTCCAGTAGACTTAGTGGGCATACCGTGGATATTGGGACGGTACCCACTGAGATCTGCCTTCTGCAGTAGATCTCACACCCGCTGCGGTGACAGGTTATTGAGGCAGCTGTTCCGGCTTGGTTTGCGTGGAGACAGCAGATCGAGGTGAGGACGCGGCCGATTAGTTCCTTACCAGCATTGAGAGTCTGAGGTAGATGTACCCGGTGTATTTTATGTTCCACTTTTGTACTGGACATTCTGTGAGACTTTGTACCTTGAGGATTTGTGTACTAGTGGAGATTTTACTATTCCAGATGTTCAGTTTTATTCTATAGCTTTTGGTTTTAGCTTCAGCTCTGATACATGTTTTTAGCTTTAGATCTGACTTGCAGGGTAGACGCTTCGTCTGTGCGGCAGTTTCCGTACAGATGGCGGATCTGTTGGCGAGCCCGGGTCGCAGTTTCGACCCCGGGGCGTGACAGATTAGGGTGGTATCAGAGCCTAGGTGTATTGGTCATTGAGGACTTAGAGACCCTAGGCTATTGTTTGGACAGTAGGATGACTGTCGTGAGAGACATGACTTTAGCGAGAGTCCTGATTGAGTTTGTACCTCCCCTAGAGGATTTGGGCGAGTGATTTTACATGTTATTTCTCTAAAGATAATTATGTTGGCTGCAGACAACATAATGTTTTAGTATGGGTAACATGTTTTAGACTTTCGCTTGATTGGGTCGAGAGAGTTTTTGGTCCTAATGTTTATTTTGTTGCAGTGGTGTTCGATGCCCCCGAGACGCCGTGCAGCGGCGAAGGAGTGTTTGACCTTGGATGAGGAGTCGAACAGCAGGAGGCTAAATGGATAGTGCAGAGTGAGGTCTGAGAGTTACAGGCCCTAGTGGCCAGACTTTGAGGCGATGCGGCGCCAGGAAGAGAACATGGAGCGCGTAATGCGCACGCTTGGATCGAGAGCATCTCCCGGGGTGTCGCCTGTAGTACTTCCGGTCGTGACATCGTCGACTTCGACCCAGATCGCACTATGGATAGTGCAGGAGCAGCAAGTGATTGCCGATCGGTTGTTTTGCTCATTCAATTCCTTTTCCCTGTAGATTTTGGGACCGAGTTGGAGCCTTGGGAGGCCGAGAACTGGATCGCTGCTATGGAAGAGCTGTTAGAGGATTTGTTCATTCAGGAGAAGCATCAGGGCGCTTGGACATGCACTTTTGGATAGGGACGCCGAGAGTTGGAGGGCGTCAAGTTCGTCCTGCTGGACCACCGGGAGCGCAGTTGACGACCTGGAGCGAGTTTCCGCGACGGTTGAGCAGTGTACCCCCTTGTCGCCCAGGATGAGGCTTAGAGGTTGGTTATGTTTGAGAGCAGACTGCATCGAGACATCTATGATTCAAGGCATACTCGGCGGACGCCGACCTTTGATGCAGCAATTGTGCTTGCTCAGTGGATTGACCGAGGATCAGTGATCACGTCCAGGAGGGACGAAGAGCGAGGGACCAGCTCCAGTGAGAGACGTCCAGCATCATCGAAGTTTGGGATAGTTGAGTGGGTCGAGGTTGCCATGGTGCCAGTCTCAGGATCATGTGTCTCAGAGGAGACAGAGACCTGGAGGTTCTCGACAGTTGAAGCACCAGTAGCTGTGTCAGGACATTTCAGGCAGAGTGTCCCTACCTAGTGCTCTTGGAACTGCCGCTTGCCTCGGCACCCCACTGCCCCCTTTAGGATGAAGAGGTTCGTCCAGTCTACCAGTGGGCTGATGAAGCCGTGATACCGAGATGGATAGAGCGTTGGCCGCCAGCATCTAGTGGATGAGTTTGTGCAGCTGGTTAGAGGCACCAGGATAGTGGATTGTATCTTACTTGATGTAGCCTTCCTTATAGTCCTTGGATTTAGAGCATTTAGATGCCAACACGGCATGTGCATGTTTCAGTAGAGCATGGGTAGCTTTGCGTGGGTCAGAGAGGGGACTGTTGGCTTGTGCACGTGAGGATCAGGTTCCAGACCACGTATAGCACATGGATGAGTGTTGCCAGTCCCGCCAGAGAAGTAGGACATTCGATTTGATTCCTTAAGTTTTTAGTCCTACATCAGTTTCGAGGTGTTGTTATGAGTTTGGTTATCCCAATGTTATGCCACCATGGATGGCCGAGAGAGGACTTTGACCCTCCGTGGACCTGGTCAGGAGGAGTGTGTTGTAGAGGGAGTTAGACCACGGCAGAGTTGAGTCGTGGTCGTATCGCGTTGCTGGCGACTGTAGAAGAGGTGCTTACGGCGGCACCGGGATTGAAGGATATCCTCATCGCCCGTGTGATCCCGGGTGAGTCTACTTAAGCTGATTTTGAAGCCGCCGTTTAGTGAGTTGAGATCAAGATAGTCGTTGACGTGGTTTTGGAAACTGCGCCAACTTCGATAGCACCACTTGGAGTATCACTTAAGGCAGAGAGTGAAAGCTGATAGCGCAGTTGCGGGATCTGATGGAATGGAGCGGGTCTGAATGACCCAGAGCCACGTCGTGGGTATATGACTGTGAGGAACCTAGAGATTGATACTTGAGTATGATGCCGCACCGTTGATACACGGTAGTGATGCCACATTGTGAGTACACAACGGTGAGGTCTCTTTGTTGGTCGAGTATAGACAGACTCGGATTGTGTTGCAGCAGATGCTCATTTGTGAGGCAGGTATCTTTTTGGAACAATACAGCCGAGGGCTGTGGCCGGTGAGTGTTCCGGCTGTGTTGGACAGGTGGGTAGCCGTACCCGTCATGGACATTTGGATTTATTTCCGAGGCGATATAGAGCCTGAGGAGCACTTGGAGAGAGTGCTGCAACTTCCGGGAGAGAAGAAGTTTAATGTCAAGTTTATAGAGTATTCTTGTTGACTTCGAAAGGTTGTGTTGTTAGGCCTGGGTTTCCAGCTACAAGAGTGACTGAGGTCAGAAGTTTTTGGACTAAGCAGGGCCAGTTAGCTTCGTGGAGTTATCCAGAGACCCTTGAACCTGAAGTACTTGGTTACTCAAGAGGATTTTGGTTGAGTCAACGCCGGTGGACGGAGTTACTGGGATTGTAAGATTGATCTTATAGCATATCGTTATCCCGGCGAGGACATGGTGGTCTGTACGCCTTGGCTAGGCGAGCAGTGCAACCTTGGAATGAGGTGTTCAATCAGTGGTCGCCGCTCTTGGGAACTTGGAATTGAGAGCTAAGGCTTGAGCGTTATTCCCGATATTGAACTCCTTTCCCCGATTGCTGGATGTGAGAGTGTATTGTGGAGCTTTGAGCATTTTAGTTGCTAAGGAGCAACGAGGGAGTTATGCCTATTGGGGGCCTAGAGTTTGGATTTGGAGATTTTGATTGTGGAAGCTTTTATCCGCAGGGATTTGTTGTTTTGAGTTTGCGCGAGGTGTTTGGTCCGCAAGTAATTATCTAGCTGGAAGAAGTATATTTGATCCCTGGCATGTTTTGGATTTCACTTCCCTGGAGTTGGGCGAGGAATTGAGCTATCTGGAGCGACCGATGCGAATTCTCCCTTGTGAGATAAAGGAATTGTGCAGTCGAGTTATACCTTGGGTGTAGGTTCAGTGGAGCCATCTTGATGAGTGAGAACGACCACCTGAGAGCTGAAGATCTACTATCCCCATTTAATTGAGATACCCTCCTGAGTTATGGATCTATTCTGGTTTCGAGGACGAAACCCTTTTTAAGGAGGGGAGAGTGTAGAGTACCGGGATTTCGGATGGCGCACCGACCTCACAAGTTGGCATGGTGTTGAGAAATCGTCTCGAGCGTGTTCCATATTGGATTACAGTTGAGTTCGGGAGGTTCCGGACTGACGCGGAGGACCCGAGGGCGAAAAGTGAGTTGAAACTGGCAATTTTGGAGCCGATTTTTGGATTTAGCACACCGACTCCACGGTTGAGCTTTTTTGAGGAGAAAAAGCTTTGGACATGTGTATTTTCATGTTACAGCGGAGTTCGGGAGGTTTCGGGCCGGTGCGGGGACCCCGAAGGCAAAAAGTGACTTGGAGTTGGCCTAATTTGGATTAATTAATTAATTAATTTAATTAATTTTTGAGTTGAGTCTGTGAAGCAGCAAATAATGAAGGAAAGTAATTAGAGAGGATAAGTGATGGATTTAAAGTGGGAGTTGGATATTTTTTCTTGTGTGCATTTAATGCTCCCAACCACCCCCCCTACCTTCCCTTTAATTAGCCTATAGCTAATTAATTTCGCCACCTCACTCCTTCCTCCTCTCTGAAGCAGAGGAAATGGGTTATAGCAGAGGAAGAGAGAAATGGAGAAAAGAAAGAAGAAGAAGAAGAAAGGAATGAGAAAGAGAAGGTTGGATGAGTTATTGTAGATGAGCTTCCTGCTTGCGGCCGCTTGGAGCGAGCGGAGCGCGCGTGCATCGAGCTCGGCGAGGTAAGTTACAGTTTTTATTTTGTTGGGAAAGAGCTCGGTTTGGGTTTTGTTGGATTTTTTTCCTTGTGTTGGCTGGTAGTGTAGTGTACTGGTTTTCCCATGCAATTTTCCGGTGAATCCACTGTGTTGAACACCTAGTGTTGGTGTCTGGCCCATGGTGCATCGAAGGGATGCCACAGATGGACCTCGTGAGACTTGGATAGATGATTTGGCCTTCGGCTGTGATTGCCGAATTTTAGAAAAGGTTTTGGGCCAATCTGAGGTTGGATTTGGATTCAGCGCGGAAAAACGCTTGAAAACGACTATTTATTTGTCGAATTTGGAGTCCGGATGACCAAATGCGGGCTTCCGGAAGTTTTGGGGGATTTTCGGTGCATGGGAGTGACACGTGGACCGGCCCGAGCCACGTGGCGGCCTCTTATTGGCCGGCTCACGCAGCTGGGTCCACGGAGTGGCGCGGCGGTGCATGGACCGCGGCGGGTGGACGCGTGGCGTGCTCTGGTAGGCGGGCGCACGCGGCACGGCTCATTGGATTTGCGGGAGTGCGGTGGACCGGGCGCATGGCACGTGGCGGCTCCGGATTCGTCGGTCCACGTGGGCGCGGTCCACGGGTGCGCGGGGGAGGGCGCCTCGGTACTGTGCGCGCACGTGCGCGCACAGTGGCGCAGGCGGGGGCGGTCAGCCGCACTCGAGTGCGACACGTGTCGCCTCGAGATTGGCCGGCCGTACCTACCCCGTTGACCGCGTGGGAGACGCGTGGCGTGGCGCGGGCGCGGGGATCCGCTGTCCCCTGTTCGGGGCGACGTGGCGGTCCCAGAATTTTTCGGGCACGTCGGACGGGTTCCATACAACCCGGTTTCCGGGCGCAGTGCGCCCGGAAACTGCGCCCGAAAACCGGGCCTTAAGCCATTTCGGGCTGGGCCTATAAATAGCCTCCCCCTTTCTTTCTTTGGGCTTTTTGGACCTCTTTTCACTGGGCCGCCTTCACAGAAGTTCTTCCCCTCTCAGAGCTCGATCCTTTGGAGAAGTTTGAAGATTTTTGGAGGCACGCTTCCCGAGGTTCACCATTTTACGGCGCGACGCGACGCTTGTTCTCCGGCGATCCTCTTCGCCCCTTTTCAGTGTTTGGACTCCTCCGACCCACCCCGACCTCGGAATTCGCCGATTCTTGCGCCGTTGGACTCACGACAGGTAGGGCTTCAACTCCTGTGTTTTATGGTTCCTCGATTTCCGTGCTGATCTTGGAGTTTTCTTAGCCCCCATTTGACCCTTTTTCTTCGCGGACTTTTGGGACAGCACCGCGGTGTTCTTGCCATATCTTTTCGCTCGGACGTCGGAACGAGGTGATTCAAGAGGCAATTTTCATCTACGCGTCGCAAGGAGTCTCCTGGATTTTTCTCAGAATTTCCTGAATTTTACTCGAGGGTGAGAATTTCCTTTCTCTGTGGTTCCTTGTTACAGGAATTTAGTACAGTTTGGATTTGGGGTGTACCCCTTGTCGGATTTTTATCTCAGCGTAGGAAACTCCAAATTGGGCGTGCAGGTACTCGATTCGACGGGCTCGTCGCAAGGATCGCGCTAGTATTTTCCTTGGATTTTTCTGGACATTATTCGCAGGTGAAAATTAGTGAACTCTGGACTGCTGGTTTAGGGGGCAGATTGTGAGAAGTTTGTGACTAATAGCTTATGGTTGATCTTTGGGGTATTTTGTACAGATTGGTGGTGTGTTTGGACTGGTCTTGGACTTCGCCTTTGGAAATTGGAATAGCGCTTGAGGTGGGTGATGTTGTGAACCTCCTACTTGTGAATGTCACTAGGCCTATTAGAATGCTTCGATCATGTGTTATTAAATGGGAATGTATCTAGCATGCTTGTATGAGATTATGGTTCATTTGTTAATACTTGCCTTGTTAGCTAGCTACAAGTTAGTAAGTGATGTTTCCATGTTTAGGTATGCAAATTAATTAGTGGAATGAATGCTATAGCCACATCATAATATAAGTTAAGGGAAGGGTTGGATATGTGGTTAGAATGAATGTTGTATAAGGGATATTTGCTAGTAAATTGTGCATCTAAAATGTATTAAGTATCATATATCTTCTCGCATGTACATCGGGATTACCCAAACACTTAATGTTGCATATGTTTGAATAATTGGAGTAATTATAGCAAATAAAGGACTTTGCATGCTTGAATGGTCATCTAGCTAAGCCATCTTTTTCTGCTACACAAACATATTGGAATTGACTTAGGAGAAACCATGCTTGTATTCGTGCTCCTGTCGTCTAGTCTTAGGGGATTGTGTAGTCAGATGTTCAGAGTTGGGACAGTCGGGGATCGGGATTTGGGTGTTGCGGCGACCGCGGACTGTGGGCGGTTGACCGGATTATTATTATTATTACTTTTGCATCGGATTGGAGGTAGGGGATCGAGTTTCCCTTTAGTGGATGGGTTTTTCCCACTTGGATCTGGGTCGTGACCCCGTCCTGCTGATTATGGTACTGTTGATACTAGTGACTGTGATACTATGCTCGTGTGGGGTCGCTCCCCCCGAGGGCCACTCCGGAGTAGGATTTTGACCGTGTCGGGTGCCGGTCAGGCCGTGTTGGGTGCCGGCTAGACCGTGTTGGGTTCCGGTCTATTTTGGACAGGGGAGATACTGAGTTGTGAGGTTGACAGCAGAGCAGGCAGTACCAGTGTTTACTGGTGTTTTGATTGTGTTGGTCTGTCAGTCCTTACGTTCTGGTGCTTGCCTTTAGCCATTCTCTAGCAGACATCGTAGAGGCATGTTAGTGGTAGCTTTGCATCAGTAGTGTACTTGTAGCTTACCACCTATGTTTCATTTTCTTCGCCTCTGATGGTCCTAGTGGGCATGTCTGAGTTTGAGGTCTACCCACTAGGGGAGGCTACTGTTTTTATAGTAGTTCTCACCCCCCACTGTTTTCTCTTTTCTGTTCCCCTTTGTTTTGCAGAGTTCTCTGCGGGAGTTGCGGGACCCTCTTCCCTGGACCGAGGTAAGAGGATCGCTGACTAGATAGCCACTGCCCCCGAGTTCGAGTTTTTGATAGTTTTGATGTATCCCCAGTACACTCAGACGGTTGTATTTTCCTTTTATTTTGGGTCTGGTTGCGGCCAGCTGGTTGTATATATTTCGTGAGCTGGGAGAGACACTTGTATATTTTTGAGAGCTTACTGTACTTTCATTTCCAGTATTTGTCTGAGTTGTATTAGTTTTAGTTAGCTCTGTTTTATGCTCTTTTATTATTTGTTTTATATCTGAGCAGGTTATCAGCGCTTCGTGTACACGGAAAATTCCGTGTGCACGGCGGATCTGTGGACGGGCCCGGGTTCTGGTTTACACCTGGGGCGTGCCAGAGGTAGGGGTGCTAGTGTGGGGTTGGCGGAGCCGCTGGCAGAGGGGGTGAGCGCCTGGCGCTGCAGGCGGGCGCGCTGCGCACAGCGCGCGGCGGCAGCGTGCTGCGCACCGCGCGCGGCGGGTGCGCGCAGCGCGCAGCAGGCCGCGCGGCGGGCCCAGGCTCCGCGCGGTGGGCCCGGGCAGCGCAGCGGCTGCTGCAGCAGCGTTGTGGTTACTGCGACAGCGCCGCGCGCAGTGGTGCATGCAGGTCTTTTCTCGCGTGGGCGAGCGACGTTTCCGACTGCCGGTGGGCCGCGTGCGCGCACGCCGGAACCGTGGGGTGCCCGGGTGTCGCGTGGACCTTTTGTTGACCGTTTTTGACGCGGGTTTCTTCCTTTTTGCTCTCACAGGACGGCTCCCATTGTGGCGGATCTCAGCGAATCGCCGTGCGGAGCTCAGATCGAGTGCGCGGCAGGGTTGATAGTTGCGGTTGGCCCGAGGCGTTGTAGCTAGAGATGAGCTGGGTGTGTGATGTTTGAGTGCAGGGGAGTTGAAATTTTGAGTTGGCTGTGGAGCTTGTGGTGGGAGTTGAAGCTACATGTAGAGTGTGGGTGTTTTAATTAATTAGTGATGAGCTTAAATTGTGTATTTGGGTGGACCTGTAGGGTGCATGAGGAATTTTGGAATATTTTGGTTAAGTAAATATTATTTATTAATGTGCCTTTGGAGCCCTTAATTATGCTGGATCTTTGGTGAATTTATGTTGTGGATGGCTAGAGCTACAGTGTATATGTGCTGTGGTTTTGGAATGTCTAAGAGCATGTTATGTGAGAAGTGTGTACGTGCTGCTTGTTGGTTATGTCTGAGGATGTTGAGGACTTATGGTTGGACTTATATAATTTGCTTATGAGAACAAATGATTTTAGTTGAGCTGTGGGGTGGATTTAAGTGGATTGTGTATGTGAGCAATTTGTTGGAGGGCAGTTATTGAGCTGTGCTTGTGGTATGTTGTGAGCACCTTGTTGGTGGTATACTGGAGCCCTGTTGCACTGTGTTTAGGCCGTGGAGTGAGCCGGTTGTGCACGGATTTTTGTGCGGACTTGAGATATTTGTTGGAGCTTCCGGGGATTTTTTCGGGATTTGCGGCAGTGTGCGCGCGCGGCGCGTTTTTTTTGGAGTTTCATCAGTTCGAGGGTTCAGCACTACACCGACTTCAGCGTTGCCTACGGAATGCGTTCCAGGTGGGTTGGAATTTCTCCAAAATTTATGGAATGCCCTTTAATGCTATTGAATGCAAGTTGATCATGTTTATTATGCAAATTTTCACTGTTTTTAGATCTGATAGTTGCCTGGAAATTTTTAGAAAATTATGTAGAACCCCAGATTATTTTTAGTATACCCCAGATATTATATGACACTAGACTGCATGTTTTGTTGGCACCATAATTGCACCTGAATCGTTTTAAAAATCGAGGAAGCCCGTTTTAAGGAAAATCAGCATTTTTTTTAAAGGCGGTTTTTAAATTATGAATTCGCCAGAGGTATGGCATAGATTCAGGGTGCATCAGACCTCGTGCCTGGGGGCCGAGTGATTTTTTTTTTTTTGAGCTTTGGGATGAGTCCTAGTGTCAGGTGGATTTGAGCTCCCTTGTAGGTTGAGGAGATTATTTCTAGATCATGAGTCACGTATCTCTGATTTGATAGTGGAAGTGGTTCTCCCACTTAGTTATGAGAGTTTTGGGGTTCTGGCAGATCGAGTCGTGGAGGTTTCCCGACTTAGCCATGGCTTGTGTATTATCAGATTGAGTCGTTGAGGGTTCTCCGACAGATCATGTGAGGATTTGGGCTAGGTTCCTTTATGCATTAGACATCCCACGCTTTGCATCTTTCCTGGACATAGTGTTGCCTCACCCGGGTAGTGGGCCGAGGGGTCAGGTTTCTGTGGGACATTGTTGCACTCGTGCCTGGGGGCTGAGTGGAGACCGGTAGCTGAGTTTAGACTGTGCTAGTGTCGTTGGGAACCGTTGGGGTTGACGGTGGTCCCGGGTCGTTGTGTGTTGTCTGACCGGTTTTATTAGCCCTGAGTTGTGGGTCGATCCTGGCTGTGGAGTATCTCCAGCCAGTGTGTTTTGTGCCACGAGTTGGTAGAGTTTGCTAGTGTCTCATGATTCAAGAGAGCTGATCAGCTGAGTCGTCGAGAGTGCTCCGACCGTTGTGCGAGATGTTTGAGGATCCTGAGTCTTTCCGTTCTGAGAGTGAGCGTGGATTTTGGACTATAGCCTGCAGTGCCACCTGAGCGACAGAGTGCGCGGATACCTTTTCCTCGGTGGGGTCGCGCCCCTCGAGAGCCACGCCCGGGGTGGATCTGTTACTTTTGTATCGCGACTTGTCGACGCCGTCCCTCTGACTGGGCCAGTTAGTGGCAGTTACGGACGCAGTCCCTCTGGCTGGGCCAGTTAGTGGCAGTCACGGACGCCCTACGTAAGTCCGGTCCTCCGGGATGTAACGGCAGTAGGTAGGCGCAGGCTTGACTGGACCCTATGAGGCAGTCAGTTCGATTGGGTCGATTGGGCACCTCGTGTGCGAGTGGTTTACATATTTTATTCTTAGATGGGTTTCTTTCCTTTGAGCATTGATACTGAGGCATCTTAGCAGTAGAGGGTGTATGCATATCATGTTATTGGTAGAGTTTTTTTGAGCTTTATGATTGAGACTTTTTAGCTGTAGTTTTCTTTCAGCTTACCCTTTATCTATCTATCTGCATACCTATCTGTTTTGCCTCCAGTAGACTTAGTGGGCATACCGTGGATATTGGGACGGTACCCACTGAGATCTGCCTTCTGCAGTAGATCTCACACCCGCTGCGGTGACAGGTTATTGAGGCAGCTGTTCCGGCTTGGTTTGCGTGGAGACAGCAGATCGAGGTGAGGACGCGGCCGATTAGTTCCTTACCAGCATTGAGAGTCTGAGGTAGATGTACCCGGTGTATTTTATGTTCCACTTTTGTACTGGACATTCTGTGAGACTTTGTACCTTGAGGATTTGTGTACTAGTGGAGATTTTACTATTCCAGATGTTCAGTTTTATTCTATAGCTTTTGGTTTTAGCTTCAGCTCTGATACATGTTTTTAGCTTTAGATCTGACTTGCAGGGTAGACGCTTCGTCTGTGCGGCAGTTTCCGTACAGATGGCGGATCTGTTGGCGAGCCCGGGTCGCAGTTTCGACCCCGGGGCGTGACACCCCCTCAATTGGCTATCAATTATTTAAGATATAAAGTATTCAACCAAATATTGATCTCGATTTCATACTCGACTAAGCAGTCAAATAAGATAATGACTATACCAAGAGATCATTGAGAGAGAGAAATTGACTTTGATCACTTAGAAGATGATTTAATTAACATAAATGATCATTGCAACAGTGAAATATTATGATGGCAAAAGCATAATAAATTTCTAAATGTGCGAAAAGATGCAATTAAAGTCAATTATGATCTATGCTCAATTAATGTCCTATGTACAAACATAGATAATGAACAAAACAAAACAAATACAAAACCTATCCTAAGTAAAGGTTTCAAAAAGAAGTTTATTTCAAGGAAAGCATTCCAATTGCTTTTCGTAAATGAATAAAACGTTTTTGATCCAAAGGTTTTGTTAAAAAATCAGCCAATTGATCCTCAGTTGAAATATATGAAAGTTGAAGAGTATTTGATTCAACTAGCTCTCTAAGAAAATGATATCTAAGTTCAATATGTTTTGTTCTAGAGTGCAACACAGGGTTTTTAGAAATGTTAATTGCACTTGTGTTGTCACAAAGAATTGTTACCGAAGATGCTGAAATGCGGAAGTCGCTCAATACGCTTTTCATCCAAATGAGTTGAGTTGAGCAACTTCCAGCTGAAATGTATTCCGCTTCGGCAGTCGAGAGTGCTATGCAATTCTGCTTTTTGCTGTGCCATGCAACAAGGCAATGGCCAAGATAGAAGCATGCACCACTCGTGCTTTTCCGATCATCCACTGATCCTGCCCAATCGGCATCTGAGTATCCAACAATATCCAGACTTGTTCCCATAGGATACCAAATTCCGAAATTAATTGATCCTTTGATGTACCGGATGATCCGTTTCACCGCTTTCAGGTGAACCTCCTTTGGTGCTGATTGATATCTCGCGCAAATCCCAACACTAAAGGATATATCCGGGCGATTAGCCGTGAGGTAAAGTAGACTTCCAATCATACTTCTAAATCCCTTGTGGCTAGTTCCCATTGGAGTTGGAAAATCTTTACAATTTTCTAGATCAAACTTTTTGACCAACTCCATTGCATACTTGGATTGACTCAAGTGAATACCTTCATCATTTTGTTTAATTTGCAATCCAAGAAAATAAGTCAATTCGCCCATCATGGACATCTCAAATTCGCTTTCCATGGTCTCCGCGAATTTAGAAGCATCATTATCTCTTGTTGCGCCAAATACAATGTCATCGACATAGATTTGTGCTACAATGAAATTGCTTTGATAATGCTTCACAAAGAGAGTCCTATCAGCTCCCCCTCGAGTATAGCCCTTCTCCAAAAGGTGCTTTGTTAACCTTTCGTACCATGCTCGCGGTGCTTGTTTCAGACCGTAAAGAGCCTTTTTCAAACGAAAAACATGGTTAGGTTGTTTATGATCTACAAAACCTTTCGGTTGAGCCACATAAACTTCCTCATTTAAAAACCCATTTAGAAATGCGCTCTTAACGTCCATTTGAAATAATTTGATTTTAAAATGACAAGCAATAGCAAATAGTATACGAATGGACTCGAGTCTAGCTACAGGGGCGAAAGTTTCATCAAAGTCTATACCTTCTACTTGAGAGTAGCCTTGAGCAACTAATCGTGCCTTGTTCCTGATGATAGTACCATCCTCATTTTTCTTGTTCTTGAAGATCCATTTGGTACCTATCACATTATGTTGCTTTGGAGGCTTCGTTAATTCCCAGACTTTGTTTCGCTCAAATTGATGGAGCTCTTCCTGCATTGCTTTAATCCAGTAGTCATCCTGAAGAGCTTCATCTATGTTCTTTGGTTCGATTAAAGATACGTAGCAAGCGAATCCACAAACCAACTGCCTCCGAGTTCTAACTCCTTCTTGTGGATCTCCAATGATGTTCGATTCCGGATGATCCTTGGAGATTCGTAACGTTTGTTGAAACGGAGTACTCGGAGGTACATGAGATGATTCCTGCACATCAGATAAACTAGAAGAACCATTAGATGCATCATTAATATTGGAAGTATTATCATGAGAAGATGCACTAGCAGGAGAATCATCATCTAGAGAGATATCGAGGGTAGATTTTCCAGATCCAAAGTGAAAAACTTCATCTACTTTAACATTTATAGATTCTACGATCGTCTTAGATTCAATGTTAAATACTCGATATGCTCTGCTATTCGTAGAATAACCCAAAAAGATCCCTTCATCACTTCGAGAGTCGAACTTTCCAAGATTTTCACGGTCACGTAAAATGTAACATCGACTCCCGAAGATACGAAAGTATTTGATATCCGGTTTTCTACTAAACCACAGCTCATATGGTGTATTTAAAGTTCCTGGGCGCAAGTAAACTCTATTAATGACATAGACAGCGGTGTTCACGGCTTCAGCCCAAAAATGTAGCGGTAAATTCCGGCTATGAAGCATCACACGCGCCATCTCTTGAACAACCCTGTTTTTGCGCTCAACAACACCATTCTGCTGAGGTGTATAGGGTGCCGAGAATTCATGTTTAATGCCATTTGAAGTGCAAAAATCAATGAATTTTGAATTTATGAATTCTCCACCTCTATCACTTCTAACACGAATGATCTTTTCATTCTTTTCAATCATAATACGATGGCAAATCTCATGAAAAGAGTCAAACGTATCAGCTTTCTCTTTTAAAAATGCTACCCAAGAAAACCTAGAGAAATCATCAACCAATAAGAGTATGTACCATTTACCTCCCAAAGATGGTTGACGGGTCGGCCCCAAGAAAAAGAAGAAAAGAAAATAGTCTACATAAACTACACAAGATTTAATCGTAGAACGATTAAAGACAAGGAGGGGTTTCACCTTTGCATACCCAAACCTTTTGAGTTTTGGAGTATGTTGGCAATGGTTGAGAAGTTTTCCTTGATGAAGACGTCTTGCATGATTGGTCTTTTTCTTTTGTCATCGTCTTGTTTGAAGTACTACCAATGTTCTTTTCTTTAGGAAAATCCTTCTTTGAATTCCGGGGAGTGAACTTATTGGTAGCAGTTGCAAGATGTGGTTGATTTGATTTTTGAGCTCCAATCTTGCAATTTCTTTCAATGTGCCCTGCAAAATTACAACGAAAACATACCTTTGTGCTTGACGATTCTGAAGAGGATGAAGTAGGCTTGTTGTCGTTGGTTGTCATGATTTCCGGTGTCGGAGGAGGAGATACCGACTGAGGCACAAAGACTGTCCCAACCGAACTAAAATTGTCTTCAGTTCGATTGTATCCGAGGCCGAACTTGTTTGTTTGACCAAGACCAAGAAGTTTATCCAACTTACTCCTTCCAAAAGAAAATTGCTGTAAGTCATCCTTGAGTTGGCAAATGGTCTCTGTCATTTCCAATTTTTCCCGTCGGGCCTCACCGTAGAGCTTCAAGAAATAGTTCGCTTTGTTTACCATATCTATATAGTTCTTCTCGAGTTGCTCATTGGACTCTTGAAGGGAAACATTTGCCTTTATCAGATTATCCCTTTCCACTTCAAGATCGGTCGAGAGAGAAGTTACCCTTTTTACTTCTTCTTCGAGATCCTGCAATCTCCCTCTCAACCCCTTGTTTTGCTTAGCCGGTTTCTTTAAATCCCGTAAAGATCTGTGATAGGCTAGAGCAAAATCTCCACCTTCCGAATCATCCGATTCGTTGTCCGTTGCAATCTTTTCAACAGTGGAGTTGGACAACGACTCGAATGTACTTGCCATAAAGCACATGAAGGGTGAAGATACGGACGCGTGGAATGCGGTGGAGCTCTTTTCTTCATCACTCGAAGACGACTCATTTGACGTTGAGTTGTCATCCCAAGTGACGACTTGCATCGCCTTCTTCTTTGCCGGATACTTGTTGGGACACTCCGTTGCAATGTGGCCGTAGCCTCGACATTTGAAGCATTGTAGTTGTCTCTCTGAACTTTTCTTATCCTTTGAGAAGTTCTCTTGCTTTCTTGATTTGTAACTTGAAGTACCCTTGCCTTTGTTCGACTTTCCGAAGGATGGAGATTTGCTTGAATTACCCCTTCGAAAGTTGCGGCGAAACTTCCTTGTCAAGAGAGCGAGCTGCTTCTCAAATTCCTCCATAGAAAGATTCTCGTCATCGTCTGAGGAGGATGTATCCGCGTCTTCTTCCTTAGTTGTTTTCAACGCATAACCTGAAGACTTAGAAGTGGATGCCTTTCCAGAAGAATTGTTAGTAGTAAATTTCATTTCATAAGTTTGTAATGAACCAACTAATTCTTCTACACGTATTTCGTCCGGGTGTTTAATAGTTTCAATGGCAGTAACCTTTGGGCGAAATCGTTCAGGAAGAGTTCTTAAGATCTTTCTTACAATCTTAAATTCTGGAATCTTCTCTCCCAGGTTAGCACATGAGTTTACGATATCTTGCAATCGTGTATAGTAGTCCGTGAAAGATTCATTTTCTGCCATTAAGATAGAGTCAAACTTGCTCGTAAGCATTTGCAGTTTCTGAATCTTCACGAGGTTAGTTCCCTCATGTGTAACCTGAAGAACATCCCAGATTTCTTTCGCAGTCTCACATGCTGAGACGCGAGAGAACTCAGTTTGAGATAAGGCATTAAAGATAGCATTAATTCCCTTGCCATTGTAAGAAGATGAATCTAACTCTTCCTTGGTCCATTTCGACCTAGGTTTTAAGGTGCGAACATCACCAATAAATTCAGTTGGATTAGACCATCCTAATTCAATTGATTGCCACACCCGTTCGTCGATGGAAATTAAAAAGGCTTTCATCCGTACTTTCCAGTACGCATAATTTGTTCCATCGAAGAACGGGGGTCGGTTGATGTTTCCACCTTCAACCATTGTTTACAACCCTATTCCCGCTCTGATACCACTTGTTGGGTTATATGTAATAAGGATCTAAATAGGGGAAAAAACACCTAGAGGGGGGTGAATAGGTGTAAACGTATAAACACTCAAAAATCGTTGCGATAAAAACCCAATGCGGAAATAAAAATAATACGCAAGATTTTTACGTGGAAAACTCCATCACCGGAGTAAAAAACCACGGGACCGATAACACGGCAGAAATCCACTAGAATTAAAACACGTACAAGGTGATTTACCGTACACACTTACGACTCAACCTTTTCCATACGCTCCTAGAGGATCTTCTCCGCTCGCTCCACGACGCTTCTCGAATCCACGATCTGCGCCCCAACGCCGAATCCACGGCGTCCAACGTCGAATCCACGACGTCCGACCGAATCCACGGTCTTCACCCAATAGCACCCTTCGAATCCACGAACGTGCCTCGCTCCGAATCCATGAGAGCGGTTGAACCTTGAATCCACAAGGACATGCGAATCCACGCGCCGATTTTTGGGGTAAATCGTTGTTTTTGGTGGTGATGATCCGCCGAATACTTAGATCAAAGATAGATCGGAAATACCATCTAAGTATTCATTAGTTTGATTCAACTCAAGATGTGAGTATGAAAACCTAGAATCAAACTAATCAATATAGATGAAGAAACATAGAGTATTCTCTAATGATTTCCTTTCTTCTCTATATGTGGATCTAGAGCCGTATAAGATGATATATGAAAATGACGGCTATGTGGATTATTTGGATTCCCTAGAAAAAGAGTCATAGGGTCTATTTATAGGTTAGAAACATTTGGAAGGAGATAAGAATCAAAAACCTAACATTTCTGGAATTTTGACGGACGGCGATCCGGATCGGATTTGGGCGATCCGGATTGCAGTAGAAAAAAAGACGGTTTCCAGACAATCACACGTTCGGGATCCGGATCGGATTGTCTGATCCGGATCGTTCATACAATTCAGAAAACTCAACGTTCGGGATCCGGATCGTGAGATGCTGCGATCCGGATTGAAGTATTGTATGAAACAACAACCTTCGGGATCCCGATCGCTGGCTCTGATCCGGATCCTGAACTTGTCCGAACACCAGTTTTTGATAATTAAGCAATTAAAAACTCTTCCAGGTGTTTCTACACTACAAGAAGTATTCGGATCACCAATAATCTTTAGTTAAACATACCTGATCCTTTTGAATTCTTCTTTCTTGAGATTGAGGTAAATGATCCAACTTTCTTTATCTTCAATCTTCAAGACTTAAACCTTTCACGAAACTATGGCAACTTAAATTCCGTAACAAAAACCAAAATTGAAAAGAAACGAAAAACTTGCAAAAACGCAACTATTAATTAGAAGAAAGACATAACTAGAAATTACTCTGAACCGGAGTCTTCGGAGCTGCTACAACCCAGCTTTACAAAAATTTTCTTAACCAACTTGGTCAATGACTTGTACTTCTTCTTCAAGTCCACTTGGGCTGCAGTAAACTGTTGCAGGTTAAGAAAAATTCGACCTTGTTCAATTGAGAGTCGCTTCTGTTCAGAAGAAAGTCTTTGCTGTTCACGATAAATTGATGTTACGGAGGTTTCATCCTCTGAGGTCTCAAAAAGTCATGGTCCTGAAGCTGGTTCTTGTTGAGTTGCTGCTGTTGCTGTTTCTGCTGTCGGTGTCGGCCGAGAGGAGGTTGAAGGTTTCTTGCTTCGAGGTAGGGTCGGTGTCTCATCTGGTTGACGAGGGAGTGACTTCACAATCGTTGAGTCATTGATTATTTCCAAACTATGCATGTAAGTTGACGAGCGAATGTCTAGATCAAATTTCCTTAAAATCCGCATAATAATCATGGGAAAGGGAAGTCGCTCTGTTGGATGTGGATGCTCCACATACCTCGCCATTCTCGATCAGATAAGATAAGGAATACTGATATTCGACACTCGAGCAGCGCTAGGATGTCCTAAGAGATATAAATAAAGCATCCTATACTAACGCAAAACTTTCGTTTGCATGTTCGGCATTATATTGTAACAAATAATGGAATTCAGAAAACGGTATTCTGGTTTGAGTTCTTTAGAAAATACCGAATTTCCAGCCGATCGTTTGTCCGGCATACATATGCCATCCACCACAATCCTCCAGGCAATCGAGGAAGACATCTGACCCTTCATGTAATGTGTCCCGACAAGTTGATAAGGCATGCCCAATACTTCTCCTATCAGTTGAGGAGTAATGGTAAGTTTCCTGTTCCGGACAGAAGTATGAAACTTCATAGGTCAACCCTCATTTTCTTGAAGCTGCTGTGCACAAGTGTGAAAAGTCCTTATCAAATGAAGACAATATCCAGAAGACTCTGGAAAGTGGCAAATTTGAGAGAAATTGGCTTTATCAAATAAAATTTCGAAAGCCGCTGAGCGATCTCGAAGAGCCGCGACATTTACATGTCGTTCACCGATGAACTCTCGGTTCTCAAACACCTTCATTCTGTCAGAGTTGATATGAACAAACTCTTGCGGAGGTGGCTCACTAGTTCGATCTCAATTCTACGAGATCGTCCCCTCTTCCGTGCAACGCTTTTCCTCTTCATTGACATTGGATCCATCGGAGCCTTTCCTTTTTCTGCAGCTGTTGGTGGAGTCCTAGCTTTTTCAGGAACTGGGGTTTTCCCTTTAGAAGCAGCCGATGCTTTTGCTTCTGCAATTTGTTGTGCTCCGTGTTAAGGATTTTGTTTTGGCGTATTTCGTGAAGTGGTATAAGTCTTGAAGATTGAAGATGGAGAATTGTGGATCAACTACATCAATCTCAAGAAGAATGGATTCGGAATGATCAGGTACGTTTAACTAAATAATTTTGGTGATCCGAATACATTTGTGTAGTTTAGAAACACTTGGATAAGTTTTCAGTGCATAAAAATCAAAAACTGGACAAGTTGAATGTTCAGGATCCGGATCAGACCATTCCAGTCCGGACCCCGAACATAGTTTAGTTCATGCGGAATTCCAGTCCGAACCTCCCCTGTTTCAGTCCGGACCCCGAACTATGTGTTTGCTGAAATCACATGAACAGTCCGGATCAGGAAATTCCAGTCCGGACCCCGAACTGTTTTTTCAGGAAAATTGCTGAAAGAAGACGACAGTCCGGATCAGCCAAATCCAGTCCGGACCGCCGTGCGGGAAAAATTATGTTAAGTCAGTTTTTGATGCTTATCTCTTTCCAAAGATTTCTAACCTATAAATAAACCTTAATTCCATCTTTTAGAGAAACGGAGAATTAATCGAGATAATCGATAAATTATAGAAAAATCCACAAATATAGAGAAGAAAGGAAAACACGATTAAATTCATGTTTCTTCATCTATATTGTTCAATTTGATTCAGGGGTTTCCAAACTCCTATTCCTCATAGAATCAAATTGAAGAATACTTAGATGGTATTTCCTTATCTATCTTTGATCTAAGTATTCGGAGGATCATCACCAACAAAAACAACGATTTTACCAAAAATCGGCGCGAGGATTTGCGTGGCCTTGTGGATTCAAGGTGCTACCGCTCTCGTGGATTCCGAGCGAGGTACGTTCGTGTGATCGAGACGTACTGCTTTGGTGAAGACCGTGGATTCGGTTGGACGTCGTGGATTCGACATTGAACGTCGTGGATTCGGCGTTGGGACGCAAATCGTGGATTCGAGGAGCGTTCGGAGCGAGCGGAGAAGATCAACTAGGAGCGTATGGAAAAGGTTGAGTCATAGGGTTGTGGTAAATCACCTTGTACGTGTTTAATCTTAGTGGATTTCGCTGTGTTATTGGTCCCGTGGTTTTTTACTCCTGTGACGGAGTTTTCCACGTAAATCTTGCGTACTTTATTGATTTTCCGCATTGGGTTATTTTTTACGCAACGATTTGGTGTGTTTATTGTGTTCACCTATTCACCCCCCCTCTAGGTGGTTTTTACCCTATTCAGATCCATATTATCTATGTAGTGTACTGGTTTCCCCATGCAACTTTCCGGTGAATCCACTGTGTAGAACACCTAGTGTTGGTGTCTGGCCCATGGTGCATCGAAGGGATGCCACCGATGGACCTCGTGAGACTTGGATAGATGATTTGGCCTTCGGCTGTGATCGCCGAATTTTAGAAAAGGTTTTGGGCCAATCTGAGGTTGGATTTGGATTCAGCGCGGAAAAACGCTTGAAAACGGCTATTTGCTTGTTGAATTTGGAGTCCGGATGACCAAATGCGGGCTTCCGGAAGTTTTGTGGGTTTTCGGTGCATGGGGGAGCCTCGTGGACCGGCCTGAGCCACGTGGCGGCCTATTATTGGCCGGCTCACGCAGCTCGGTCCACGGGGTAGCGCGGCGGTGCATGGACCGCAGGCGGGTGGCACGTGGCGTGCCCGGATAGGCCGGCGCACGCGGCACGGCTCACTGGGTTTGCGGGATGGCGGTGGACCGGGCGCATGGCACGTGGCGGCTTCGGATTCGTCGGCCCACGTGGGCGCGGTCCACGGGTGCGCGGGGGAGGGCGCCTCGGTACTGTGCGCGCACGTGCGTGCACAGTGGCGCCAGGCGGGGCGGTCGGCCGCACTCGAGTGCGACACGCGTCGCCTCGAGATTGGGCGGCCGTACCTACCCCGCTGACCGCGAGGGGGACACGCGGCGCACCGTGACTGCGGGGATCCGCTGTCCCCTGTTCGGGGCTACGTGGCAGTCCCAGGCGCTTCCGGGCGCGTCGGACGGGGAGTGTGCAACCCGGGTTTCCGGGCGCAGTGCGCCCGGAAACCGCGCCCGAATCCGGCCCAAAAGCTATTGGGCTGGGCCTTTAAATAGCTCCCCCATTCGCCCCTTTAGCTTTTTTGGACTTCTTTTCGCTGGGCTTCCTTCACAGAAATTCCTCCTCCCTCAGTGCTCGACCCTTTGGAGAAGTTTGAAGATTTTTGGAGGCACGCTTCCCGAGGTTCACCATTTTACGGCGCGGCGCGACGCTTGTTCTCCGGCGATCCTCTTCGCCCCTTCTCAGTGTTTGGACTCCTCCGACTCACCCCGACCTCGGAATCCGCCGATTCTTGCGCCGTTGGACTCACGACAGGTAGGGCTTCAACTCCTGTGTTTTGTGGTTCCTCGATTTCCGTGCTGATCTTGGAGTTTTCCGAGCAACCATTTGACCCTTTTTCTTCGCGGACTTTTGGGACAGCACCGCGGTGTTCTTGCCATATCTTTTCGCTCGGACGTCGGAACGAGGCGATTCAAGAGGCAATTTTCATCTACGCTTCGCAATGAGTCTCCTGGATTTTTCTCAGAATTTCCTGAATTTTACTCGAGGGTGAGAATCTTCTTTCTCTGTGGTTCCTTGTTACAGGAATTTGGTACAGTTTGGATTCGGGGTGTACCCCTTGCCGGATTTTTATCTCAGCGTAGGAAACTCCAAATTGGGCGTGCAGGTACTCGTTTCGACGGGCTCGTCGCATGGATCGCGCTAGTATTTTCCTTGGATTTTTCTGGACATTATTCGCAGGTGAAAATTAGTGAATTGTGGACTGCTGGTTTCGGGGACAGATTCTGGAATTGTGGATGTTTAGCTTATGTATTTTCCTTTGGGGTATTTTGTACAGATTGGTAGTGTGTTTGGACTGGTCTTGGACTTCGCCTTTGGATAATTGGAATAGCGCTTGAGGTGGGTGATGTTGTGAACCTCCTACTTGTGAATGTCACTAGGCCTATTAGAATGCCTTGGTCACGTGTTATTAATTGTGAATATATCTAGCATGCTTGTATGAGATTAAGGTTCATTTGTTAATACTTGCATTGTTAGCAAGCTACAAGTTAGTAAGTGATGTTTCCATGTTTAGATATGCAGATTAATTAGTGGAATGAATGCTATAGCCACATCATAATATATGTTAAGGGAAGGGTTGGACATGTGGTTAGAATGAATGTTGTATAAGGGATATTTGCTAGTAGATTGTGCATCTAAAATGTATTATGTATCGTATATCCTACCACATGTACATTGGGATTTCCCTAATATTTAGTGTTGCATATGCTTGAATAATTGGAATAATTATAGCAAATAATGGACTTTGCATGCTTGGATGGTCATCTAGGTAGGCCACCTTTTTCTGCTACACAAACTTATTGGAATTGACTTAGGAGAAACCATGCTTTTATTCGTTCTCCTGTCATCTAGCCTTAGGGGATTGTGTAGTCAGATGTTCAGAGTTGGGACAGTCGGGGATCGAGGGTTGGGTGTTGCGGCGACCGCGGACTGTAGGCGGTTGACCGGATTATTATTATTACTTTTGCACCAGATTGGAGGTAGGGAATCGAGTTTCCCCTTAGTGGATGGGTTTTCCCACTTTGATCAGGGTCGTGACCCCGTCCTGCTATTTATGGTACTGATGATACTAGTGACAGTGATACTACGCTCGTGTGGGGTCGCTCCCCTCGAGTGCCACTCCGGAGTAGGGTTCCGACCGTGTTGGGTGCCGGTCAGGCCGTGTTGGGTGCCGGCTAGACCGTGTTGGGTTCCGGTCTATTTGGACAGGGGAGATACTGAGTTGTGAGGTTGACAGCAGAGCAGGCAGTACCAGTGCTTACTGGTGTTTGATTGGGTTGGTCTGTCAGTCCTTACGTTCTGGTGCATGCATTTAGCCATTCTCTAGTAGGCATCGTAGAGGCATGTTAGTGGTAGCTCTCATCAGTAGTGTACTTGTAGCTTACCACCTTTGTTTCATTTTTTCGCCTCTGATAGTCCTAGTGGGCATGTCTGAGTTTGAGGTCTACCCACTAGGGGAGGCTACTGTTTTTATAGTAGTTCTCACCCCCCACTGTTTTCTCTTTTCTGTTCCCCTTTGTTTTGCAGAGTTCTCTGCGGGAGTTGCGGGACCCTCTTCCCTGGATCGAGGTAAGAGGATCGCTGACTAGATAGCCACTGCCCCGAGTTCGAGTTTTTGATAGTTTTGATGTATCCCCAGTACACTCAGACGGTTGTATTTTCCTTTTATTTTGGGTCTGGCTGCGGCCAGCTGGTTGTATATATTTCGTGAGCTGGGAGAGACACTTGTTTATTTTTGAGAGCTTACTGTACTTTCATTTCCAGTATTTGTCTGAGTTGTATTAGTTTTAGTTAGCTCTGTTTTATGCTCCTTTATTACTTGTTTTATATCTGAGCAGGTTTTCAGCGCTTCGTGTACACGGAAAATTCCGTATGCACGGCGGATCTGTGGACGGGCCCGGGTTCTGGTTTACACCCGGGGCGTGACAGATTAGTTGGTATCAGAGCTTAGGGATAGGTCAGACGGGACTTAGGAAACCCTAGGCTTTTGGCAGACCCTAGGAAGGCAGAGCGTGAGTGACGTGATATTGTGCGAAAGTCGGTAATTGGTTGTTAACTCTTCCTGTGAGTGGAGAGGGATTGGCATAGCCTATTTCTGGGGGACTATTATGTTGGCTGCAGACAACATAAGGTTACAGAAATAGGGGAATGTCCATGACTTTCGCTTGATTGGGTCGTGAGTGGTTTGGTTTACTGACCCGTGGATTTTTGTGTGGCAGGATGCCTCCTCGGCGGCAGATTCCTACTCGGGGTACTCCTATACCCCCGGAGGAGCCAGAGCAGTCCGGGCCTTCCGAGATCAGTGAGCTGCGGGCCATGATGGCCCAGTTGGCGGAGAGCCACCGCCGACAGGAGCAGAGGTTTGAGCAGTTATTGGCCCAGGTTGCGGCACCTCCCCCTACTACTGCAGAGGCCCCCGTACCACCTGTTGTACCACCGACTATTCCACTTGCCCCTACAGCGCCGTCGTCGAGCAGCGGGGCTCAGGGGATGTTCAGGCCTTTGACCCCAGAGGAGGAGCGGGAGTTTTCTGACAAACTCACGCAGTTCTGCAAGCGGGGACCCCCTAAGTTCTCGGGGCGGAGCACTCACCCGTGGGAGATTGGATCTTGGCTAGCGTCGATGGAGAAGATGTTTCGGGACTTCTTCATCGACCAGAGGTTCAGAGCACATTTGGCAGTACACTGTCTGGAGGGGGATGCAGATGCTTGGTGGCGTCGGGTCGAGCCCCTAGAGTTTCAGGTCACCCGACAGCTACCCTGGTCAGAGTTCAGGAGGATGACCCTTGACACTTACTTCTCCACGAGTGTGAAGAAGAAGATAGAAGATGACTTGAAGAACCTGCAGCAGGGTGATCGCCCAGTGTGGGACTATTTCCAGGAGTTTACGCAGTTGCTCAACTGCGTGCCCTACGTTGCCAGGGATGGGCTGCACCAGGTTGAGATGTTTGAGTCAGGCCTGCGCCCCGAGATCTATACCATGGTGCACGCCCAGAGGCTTCAGACTTTATCAGAGGCAGTGGATCATGCCCAGTGGGTCGAGAGGGGAGATCAGGTTGTTTCTAGACGCGGAGGTCCGGTCGCTCAGAGTTCTGAGAAGAAGCGACCAGCATCAGATGAGGGGGGACAGGCCAGTTCCTGGAGGCCGCCCCGACCGCCACCGCCTTAGTTTACGGGCCGGGGGCGTTCGGAGCGGCGAGGGCCTGGGGGATCCCAGAGGCCCCCACAGCATCAGCAGCCCCAGCGACAGCAGCAGCACTCGCAGCAGCAGAGGTCGCAGTCGCGACAGCAGGGATCTCAGCGGCAGTCGCCCAGGCAGCAGCAGCAGCAGTCACGGCAGTTTCGGGCCCCAGGCAGTTGTATCTTCTGCGGGGGTCCGCATTTCCCCGGCACTTGTGATCAGAGGTGGGGGCGTTGTTATGGCTGCGGGCAGGCAGGGCACATACGATCTTCATGCCCTTTTTCGGCATCAGTGGCGCCTTCTTCGGCCTCAGTTTCTCTTCCACCTCAGCAGCGACCGCCAGCTCAGCGGCCCTATGCTTCTGCGAGCAGGGCTCCTTCCTCCCACCCTGCAGACCACCGACCACCAGCTCAGAGCGGGCGAGTCTACGCCGCTCAGGTAGGGGACTCCGCGGCAGCCGACCACGTGGTGGCAGGTATCACTTTACTTTTTGGCATTAGAGCTCGCACTTTATTTGATACCGGTGCATCACATTCTATTATCAGTAGAGCATTTGCATCATCTCATGGACTAGAGTTAGGTCGGTTGCCACATGCATTAGAGGTGCAGATTCCTGGTCACTTATTGTTTGTAGAGGAGTGTTGCTGGTCGTGCCCGGTACAGCTTGAGTCTTGGATTTTGCCAGCGGACCTGATGGTCCTTAGTCAGCTGCGAGATTTTGACATTGTACTGGGGATGGATTGGCTGGCTCGCTATTTCGCGACGATTGATTGCGCCGCGAGGTCCGTCACTTTTAGCGAGCCAGGCCAGGAGGTGTTCGTTTTCAGGGGGTGCCAGAGTGCTTTCTTTGCCTCTATGGTTTCGACTTCTCGTGCGAGGCAGATGATGCGCAGTGGATGCGTAGCCTTTATGGCATCCGTGGTTAAGGAGCCTACGGCGGCTCCGGGACTCGCGGATATCCCGATTGCCCGCGAGTTCCCGGATGTGTTCCCTCCAGAGCTGTTTAGCATGCCGCCGGATAGGGAGGTCGAGTTTTTGATTGACGTGGTCCCAGGAACTGCGCCAATCTCTAAGGCTCCTTACCGAATGGCACCGGCTGAGCTGCGAGAATTAAAGGCGCAACTCCAGGATTTAATGGATAAGGGTTTTGTGCGACCGAGTGTATCGCCTTGGGGAGCGCCGGTGCTATTCGTGAAGAAGAAGGATGGTTCGCTTCGACTGTGCGTTGATTACCGGGAACTGAATAAAGCGACCATCAAGAACAAGTACCCTTTGCCGCGCATTGATGACTTGTTTGATCAGCTGCAAGGGACTTGTGTCTTCTCCAAGATCGACTTACAGTCTGGTTACCACCAATTGAAGGTGAAGGCCGAGGACATCCCGAAGACGGCATTCAGGTCGCGGTACGGGCATTATGAGTTCACCGTCATGCCTTTTGGATTGACAAATGCCCCTGCTGCTTTTATGAATTTAATGAACAGGATTTTTCGACCATACCTGGATCAGTTCGTGGTTGTTTTTATTGATGACATCCTAGTTTATTCCCGAAGCGATGTGGAGCACGAGGAGCATCTGAGGATTGTGCTACAACTTCTGAGAGAGAGGAAGTTGTATGCCAAGTTATCTAAGTGTGATTTCTGGCTTCGGGAGGTTGTCTTTTTGGGTCACGTGATTTCAGCCGCTGGAGTGGCAGTAGACCCGGCGAAGATCGAGGCAGTCCGGGATTGGCCCCGACCGACGACGGTATCTGAGGTTCGCAGTTTCATGGGCCTAGCAGGATATTACCGTCGGTTTGTGGAAGGTTTTGCGAAACTTTCCACACCCCTCACTCGTTTGACGCGAAAAGTGATTAAGTTTATTTGGAGTGAGGATTGTCAGAGGAGCTTTGAGGAATTAAAGAACAGATTGATTTCGGCTCCTGTCCTTTCCCTCCCCGTTATGGGGAAAGGATACGTGGTATACAGCGACGCATCGCACAGTGGACTTGGTTGCGTGCTGATGCAGGAGGGAAGGGTAATCGCTTATGCCTCCCGGCAACTGAAGGATTATGAAAAGAATTACCCTACCCACGATTTGGAGCTAGCTGCGGTGATTTTTGCACTAAAGTTGTGGCGCCATTATCTGTATGGGGAGCATTGCGAGATTTATACCGACCACAAGAGCTTGAAATACCTGTTCACGCAGAAGGAGCTCAACTTGAGGCAGCGCAGATGGTTGGAATTGTTGAAAGATTATGATGTAGACATATTATACCATCCTGGCAAGGCCAACGTGGTTGCTGATGCCCTGAGCAGGAGAGCAGTACAGAGTCTATCTTTGAGGATCACCGATCAGGCGCCATTACTTGAGCAGATGAGGCGGTTAGAGCTCGAGGTTGTGTCCCCTGGGGTCTCTGCTAGACTTATGTCTCTAGTCGTGCAGCCCACTCTGTTGGACAGGATTCGGGAGAGACAGAGTGAGGACCCCCACCTGATGAGGATTCGAGAGCAGATGCAGACTGGTTTGATAGAGGACTTCTCAGTTGATGCTGCGGGAGTACTACGGTACAGGGACCGCGCGTGTGTGCCTATGGATGCAGAGATCCGAGAGCAGATCTTGAGGGAGGCCCACTATACACCTTATACCATCCATCCTGGTGGGACTAAGATGTATAGGGATCTTAAGGCACAGTTTTGGTGGAATGGGATGAAAAGAGACATTGGGAGATTTGTAGCACACTGTCTAACTTGTCAGCAAGTGAAGGCGGAGCATCGTGTACCTGCTGGCAAGTTGCAGAGTCTCCCAATCCCTGAATGGAAATGGGAACATGTTACGATGGATTTTGTCACTAGTTTGCCGAGAGCACAGACGGGAGCGGATGCTATCTGGGTAGTCGTGGACAGGCTTACCAAGTCCGCTCACTTTCTGCCGGTTCAGATGACTTGGCCGATGGATCGGCTCGCACAGGTGTACTTGGCCGAGGTGGTTAGATTACACGGAGTACCTGTTTCCATCGTATCAGATAGAGACCCGAGGTTTGTCTCGCATTTCTGGAGGAGTTTACAGACAGCCTTGGGGACGCAGCTCCGATTCAGTACAGCATTCCACCCACAGACCGATGGGCAGTCAGAGCGCACTATTCAGACCCTCGAGGATATGTTAAGAGCATGCATTCTGGACTTTGGGGGAGGATGGTACCGACACTTGGGATTAGTTGAGTTTGCGTACAACAACAGCTATCAAGCGAGCATTCAGATGGCTCCGTTTGAAGCGTTGTATGGACGCAAGTGTCGGTCACCCCTTTATTGGAGTGACGTGGGTGAGAAGAAAACCTTGGGTCCTGATCTACTGTTAGAGGCAGAGGAAAAGGTCAGAGTGATACGACGACACCTCGAGACCGCCCAGAGTCGACAGAGGAGTTATGCTGATACTCGACGGCGAGACTTAGAGTTTCAGGTGGGTGACCATGTTTTTCTGAAAGTCTCGCCTTCGAAGGGGATTCGGAGATTCGGTATTCGTGGGAAACTGAGCCCTCGTTATATTGGACCTTTTGAGGTATTGGAGCGCTTAGGGCCAGTTTCCTACAGGCTTGCGCTTCCTCCCAGACTTTCGGGTGTTCACAATGTTTTTCATGTTTCGACACTGAGGAGGTATGTTCATGACCCGTCTCATATTATCGATTTCACTCCATTGGAGGTTGCTGAGGACCTGAGTTATGTTGAGCGGCCGTTGAGGATCTTGGATCGTGAGGTTAGGGAGTTGCGCAGTCGGGCCATCCCCTATGTGAAGGTTCTCTGGAGCAGTCATGATGAGCGCGAGGCTACCTGGGAGTTGGAGTCAGCGATGATGGATGCTCACCCCCACTTGTTTGAGGCTCCTGTCTGAGGTATGATTTTTGTTTCGAGGACGAAACTTTTTCTTGTAGGGGAGGATGTAGTGTACTGGTTTCCCCATGCAACTTTCCGGTGAATCCACTGTGTAGAACACCTAGTGTTGGTGTCTGGCCCATGGTGCATCGAAGGGATGCCACAGATTGACCTCGTGAGACTTGGATAGATGATTTGGCCTTCGGCTGTGATCGCCGAATTTTAGAAAAGGTTTTGGGCCAATCTGAGGTTGGATTTGGATTCAGCGCGGAAAAACGCTTGAAAACGGCTATTTGCTTGTTGAATTTGGAGTCCGGATGACCAAATGCGGGCTTCCGGAAGTTTTGTGGGTTTTCGGTGCATGGGGGAGCCTCGTGGACCGGCCTGAGCCACGTGGCGGCCTATTATTGGCCGGCTCACGCAGCTCGGTCCACGGGGTAGCGCGGCGGTGCATGGACCGCAGGCGGGTGGCACGTGGCGTGCCCGGATAGGCCGGCGCACGCGGCACGGCTCACTGGGTTTGCGGGATGGCGGTGGACCGGGCGCATGGCACGTGGCGGCTTCGGATTCGTCGGCCCACGTGGGCGCGGTCCACGGGTGCGCGGGGGAGGGCGCCTCGGTACTGTGCGCGCACGTGCGCGCACAGTGGCGCCAGGCGGGGCGGTCGGCCGCACTCGAGTGCGACACGCGTCGCCTCGAGATTGGGCGGCCGTACCTACCCCGCTGACCGCGAGGGGGACACGCGGCGCACCGTGACTGCGGGGATCCGCTGTCCCCTGTTCGGGGCTACGTGGCAGTCCCAGGCGCTTCCGGGCGCGTCGGACGGGGAGTGTGCAACCCGGGCTTCCGGGCGCAGTGCGCCCGGAAACCGCGCCCGAATCCGGCCCAAAAGCTATTGGGCTGGGCCTTTAAATAGCTCCCCCATTCGCCCCTTTAGCTTTTTTGGACTTCTTTTCGCTGGGCTTCCTTCACAGAAATTCCTCCTCCCTCAGTGCTCGACCCTTTGGAGAAGTTTGAAGATTTTTGGAGGCACGCTTCCCGAGGTTCACCATTTTACGGCGCGGCGCGACGCTTGTTCTCCGGCGATCCTCTTCGCCCCTTCTCAGTGTTTGGACTCCTCCGACTCACCCCGACCTCGGAATCCGCCGATTCTTGCGCCGATGGACTCACGACAGGTAGGGCTTCAACTCCTGTGTTTTGTGGTTCCTCGATTTCCGTGCTGATCTTGGAGTTTTCCGAGCAACCATTTGACCCTTTTTCTTCGCGGACTTTTGGGACAGCACCGCGGTGTTCTTGCCATATCTTTTCGCTTGGACGTCGGAACGAGGTGATTCAAGAGGCAATTTTCATCTACGCTTCGCAAGGAGTCTCCTGGATTTTTCTCAGAATTTCCTGAATTTTACTCGAGGGTGAGAATCTTCTTTCTCTGTGGTTCCTTGTTACAGGAATTTGGTACAGTTTGGATTCGGGGTGTACCCCTTGCCGGATTTTTATCTCAGCGTAGGAAACTCCAAATTGGGCGTGCAGGTACTCGTTTCGACGGGCTCGTCGCAAGGATCGCGCTAGTATTTTCCTTGGATTTTTCTGGACATTATTCGCAGGTGAAAATTAGTGAATTGTGGACTGCTGGTTTGGGGGACAGATTCTGGAATTGTGAATGTTTAGCTTATGTATTTTCCTTTGGGGTATTTTGTACAGATTGGTGGTGTGTTTGGACTGGTCTTGGACTTCGCCTTTGGATAATTGGAATAGCGCTTGAGGTGGGTGATGTTGTGAACCTCCTACTTGTGAATGTCACTAGGCCTATTAGAATGCCTTGGTCACGTGTTATTAATTGTGAATATATCTAGCATGCTTGTATGAGATTAAGGTTCATTTGTTAATACTTGCATTGTTAGCAAGCTACAAGTTAGTAAGTGATGTTTCCATGTTTAGATATGCAGATTAATTAGTGGAATGAATGCTATAGCCACATCATAATATATGTTAAGGGAAGGGTTGGACATGTGGTTAGAATGAATGTTGTATAAGGGATATTTGCTAGTAGATTGTGCATCTAAAATGTATTATGTATCGTATATCCTACCACATGTACATTGGGATTTCCCTAATATTTAGTGTTGCATATGCTTGAATAATTGGAATAATTATAGCAAATAATGGACTTTGCATGCTTGGATGGTCATCTAGGTAGGCCACCTTTTTCTGCTACACAAACTTATTGGAATTGACTTAGGAGAAACCATGCTTTTATTCGTTCTCCTGTCATCTAGCCTTAGGGGATTGTGTAGTCAGATGTTCAGAGTTGGGACAGTCGGGGATCGAGGGTTGGGTGTTGCGGCGACCGCGGACTGTGGGCGGTTGACCGGATTATTATTATTACTTTTGCACCAGATTGGAGGTAGGGAATCGAGTTTCCCCTTAGTGGATGGGTTTTCCCACTTTGATCAGGGTCGTGACCCCGTCCTGCTATTTATGGTACTGATGATACTAGTGACAGTGATACTACGCTCGTGTGGGGTCGCTCCCCTCGAGTGCCACTCCGGAGTAGGGTTCCGACCGTGTTGGGTGCCGGTCAGGCCGTGTTGGGTGCCGGCTAGACCGTGTTGGGTTCCGGTCTATTTGGACAGGGGAGATACTGAGTTGTGAGGTTGACAGCAGAGCAGGCAGTACCAGTGCTTACTGGTGTTTGATTGGGTTGGTCTGTCAGTCCTTACGTTCTGGTGCATGCATTTAGCCATTCTCTAGTAGGCATCGTAGAGGCATGTTAGTGGTAGCTCTCATCAGTAGTGTACTTGTAGCTTACCACCTTTGTTTCATTTTTTCGCCTCTGATAGTCCTAGTGGGCATGTCTGAGTTTGAGGTCTACCCACTAGGGGAGGCTACTGTTTTTATAGTAGTTCTCACCCCCCACTGTTTTCTCTTTTCTGTTCCCCTTTGTTTTGCAGAGTTCTCTGCGGGAGTTGCGGGACCCTCTTCCCTGGATCGAGGTAAGAGGATCGCTGACTAGATAGCCACTGCCCCGAGTTCGAGTTTTTGATAGTTTTGATGTATCCCCAGTATACTCAGACGGTTGTATTTTCCTTTTATTTTGGGTCTGGCTGCGGCCAGCTGGTTGTATATATTTCGTGAGCTGGGAGAGACACTTGTTTATTTTTGAGAGCTTACTGTACTTTCATTTCCAGTATTTGTCTGAGTTGTATTAGTTTTAGTTAGCTCTGTTTTATGCTCCTTTATTACTTGTTTTATATCTGAGCAGGTTTTCAGCGCTTCGTGTACACGGAAAATTCCGTATGCACGGCGGATCTGTGGACGGGCCCGGGTTCTGGTTTACACCCGGGGCGTGACAATCTATAACCCACACTCCTTCGACCGTCTTCTCCCAATCTTCAGATTCAGTCTCGGAGCCATCCAGTGGCACAAGCTCAGGTTCTCCTTCTTTCTGATCCTTCCTAGCCCTTTTTAAGTTGTTCGTAATCCTTGTGCTCACTAGTGTAGAGATGAAAACCATTACCCATTCAAACACCATCTTGCAAAGTTTGCAATGATCTCCTGTGAGCAGAACCTCAAGAACATGAAAAAGTTGTTTAATTTCAAAAATTTGAAAATTATACTCAAACAATCCTTATCATGTGTATAAGCTAGGAATCAAGGCAATTTTATAATTTTTTTTTAAAAAATAGATTAATTCCATGATTTTCGAAAAAACTGAAAAATTGCCCTAAAACCGAAGTTTCTGAAATCGAAGCCCAAAAATCCGTTTAGAAAATAAACAACAAGTATAGAAACAATTCTTAGGCATCCAAAGTTCAGATTTCAAAAGAAATTTGATAAAAAACCGTGCAAAAATGAAATTATAGCATGAAATCCATCATGTTTTGAAGAACACAAGTAAAAACTGTGAAAGTGATGAGTTTTGATCAAAATACTTACTTGGATCGAGTGAAATATCGTGAAGAAAGATCCAAAAGCTCCTAGATTCTAGAGAGAGAAATAGTAGAAACCAAAATCTAAAGCTTGGAATGAATGAGAAATCGAAAACCATTCGTTTTTAATAAAAACCTAGCCGCAGTCCGGATCGGATTATGAGGTCAGTCCAGATCGGCTTCGTGCAGAAAATCCCATTGTTCACGATTCGGACTGAATCATCCAGTCCGAACTGCTTGCAACTTTTTCTTCAGAAAAATTTCAAAAAATTCCAAAAAATTCAGAAAAAGTATGTAAGCATTCTTGCATATCAACTTTAAACAAAAAGTATCGTTTCATATGAAAGGAATTAGATTATGAGAAATCTATCAATATATCTCAAATAAAGAAATGAAAATTTATAAAAGTTATAACCTCTAAAGTTGAGCAAGTTCGAAACATCAAACACGATCTTATGAGTAACGAATTTATCAAATCATTAATCGAGCAAAAAAAAATGAGGCACCAAGATCGATAGATGTTTGAAATCCCTAATAAATTAGATAATACTATCTAGTCAATATGTTTTAGGGAGTGACTCTTTGAGCATCTTTCATTCAAAAATACCACCTTATACCAACCTTGGAATTTGACAGAATCAAGTATTCCAAAAAGAATTTTATCAAATAAACAGTAACACCATGCTTGGTAAATATGTGGTAGCTACACACAGTACTCGGAGGACCGAGGTGGTAGCCCTTTCCTCCATGTGGTGGTAGTTTTCACACTCCATTAATGGATGTAACTCTTTCCACATCTTTTGAGCATGAAATTTCTTAGTAACTCCCCCTCAATTGGCTATTAATTATGTAAGATATTAAGTATTCAACCAAAAATTGATCTCGTGTTCATACTTATTTCAATTATCAAATAAGATAAAAATAATACCAAGAGATCATTGAATGATGGATTGACTTCGATCAACTAAAGATGAAATAGTTGATATAAATGATCATTGCATCAAATGATTTATAATGATATCCAAATTATAATAAATTTCTCAAAACATGAAAGGATGCAATTAAAGTCAATTTAGCAAATGCTCATTTAATGTTCTATATTACAAACAAAAAGAACAAAAACACAAAACAAAACCTAACCTAAACAATGGTTCAAAAATCGGTTATTTCAAAGAAAGCATACCAATTGCTTTTCGTAAATGAATAAAACTTTTTTGATCCAAAGTTTTTGTCAAAATATCGGCTAATTGATCATCAGTTGAAACATAAGCAATTTGCAAAATACTTAATTCAACTAGCTCTCTTAAATAATGATATCTAAGTTCAATGTGTTTTGTTCTAGAGTGCAACATAGGGTTTTTGGAAATGTTAATGGCACTAGTGTTGTCACACAAAATAGTTACCGAGGTCGCAGGAATGCGGAAATCACTCAATACACTCTTCATCCAGATCAATTGAGTTGAGCAACTTTCCGCTGAAATGTATACCGCCTCGGCAGTAGAGAGAGCAATACAGTTTTGCTTTTTACTATACCATGCAACAAGACAATGACCAAGGTAAAAACATGCACCACTCGTACTCTTTCGATCATCCACTGATCCAACCCAATCGGCATCTGAATATCCTATAATATCGAGAGATGTGCCCATAGGATACCAAATTCTGAAATTAATTGTACCTTTGACGTACCGGATAATCCTTTTCACCGCTTTCAGGTGAATTTCCTTCGGAGCTGATTGATATCTCGCGCAAATCCCAACACTAAAGGAAATATCAGGGCGACTAGCTGTAAGGTAGAGTAGACTTCCAATCATACTTCTGTAAAGTTTCTCGTCTACACTTTCTCCGTGAGATTCACTTCCTATTCCCTTATTGCTAGTTCCCATAGGAGACGGATAGTCTCTAGAATTCTCTAATCCGAATTTCTTGACCAACTCCTTCGCATACTTGGATTGACACAAATGAATGCCATCATTACTTTGCTTAACCTACAATCCAAGAAAATACGTAAGTTCGCCCATCATGGGCATCTCAAATTCGCTTTCCATTGTCTCGGCGAATTTTGAAGCATCGTTGTTTCTCGTAGCACCAAACACGATGTCATCAACATAGATTTGTGCCACAATGAAGTTGTCCTGATAGTGCTTCACAAAGAGTGTCCTATCGGCTCCCCCTCGAATATAGCCTTTTTCCAAAAGGTATTTCATTAATCTTTCGTACTATACTCGCGGTGCTTGTTTTAGTCCGTAAAGAGCCTTTTTTTAATCGAAAAACATGGTTTGGAAGTTTATGATCAATGAAATCTTTCGGTTGAGCCACATAAACTTCTTCGTTTAAAAAACCATTTAAAAATGCGCTCTTAACGTCCATTTGAAAAAGTTTTATTTTAAAATGACAAGCAATTGTGAAAAGGATACGATTGGACTCGAGATGGGCAACCGGGGCGAATGTCTCATCAAAGTCTATACCTTCAATTTGTGAATAGCCCTGAGCAACCAAACGTGCTTTGTTCCGTATAACGGTACCATCTTCATTTTTCTTGTTCTTGAAAATCCATTTAGTACCGATGATGTTTTGTTGCTTCGGGGGCTTCATCAATACCCAGACATTGCTCCTTTCAAATTGATTGAGCTCTTCTTGTATTGCTTCAATCCAATAGTCATCTTGAAGAGCTTCGTCAATTTTCTTTGGTTCAATCATGGAGACATACCAAGCAACTCCACAAACCAATTGTCTCCGAGTTCTAACTCCTTCTTGAGGATCTCCAATGATGTTTGATTCTGGGTGGTCCTTGGAGATTCGAAGCGTTTGAGGTAACGGAGTACTCGGGGGTATCTGCGATGATTCCTGCACATTGGATGAACTAGAAGGACCATGAGATGCATCTAAATTTTCAGGGGATTTATCATGTACCGATGCAATATCATTAGCAGGCAATTCATCATCAAGAGACATATCAGGAGCAGATTTATCAGAAGAAAAATGAGAAGCTTCATCTACTTTAACATTGAAGGATTCTATCATCGTTTTAGATTCAAGGTTAAATACCTGATATGCTCTACTATTTATAGAATAACCCATAAAAATTCCTTCATCACTTCGAGAGTCGGATTTTCCAAGATTTTCTCGATCACGTAAAATGTAACAACGACTCCCAAAGATACGAAAATATTTGATATTCGGTTTTCTACAGAACCAAAGTCATAGGGGGTATTTAAAGTACTCGGGCGCAAATATATTCCATTGATCACATAGACAGCGGTGTTAACTGCTTCAGCCCAAAAGTGTAATGGTAGTTTCCAGCTGTGAAGCATAACACGTGCCATCTCTTGTACTACTCTATTTTTGCTCTCGACTACACCGTTCTGTTGCGGTGTATAAGGTGCAGAGAATTCATGTTTTATGCCGTTTGAAGAACAAAAATCAATGAATTTTGAATTAATGAATTCTCCACCTCTATCACTCCGAACACGAACAATCTTTTCATTCTTCTCAATCATAATACGATAACAAATCTCATGAAAAGAATCGAAAGTATCCGCTTTCTCTTTTAAAAATGGTACCCATGAATATCTAGAGAAATCATCAACCATGAGAAAAATGTACCATTTACCTCCCAAGCTTGGTAGACGAGTCGGCCCCATTAAGTCCATATGCAATAATTCTAGCGACTGTTTGGTTCCCACGTGGTTCAAGTTCCGGTGCGTGGATCTGGATTGTTTCCCCTTTTGACTACCTCCACACACAATGTTTTCTTTAAAAATCAATTTTGGAACACCTCTTACCACGTCTTTCTTAGATATTCTAGATAGTTCCTTAAAATTTATGTGACCTAGTCTTTTATGCCAAAGAGTTTCATTATCAAGTAACACTAGTTTACAATGATCTAGAGAATTATTAGGAACTACATCACAATTATTTTGATATCTAACCCCTTTAAAAAAGAATGAATGGTTTTCGTCAGTTACAATACATTCAACAGAAGAAAAATTAACTGAAAAACCATCATCACACAATTGGCTAATGCTTATGAGGTTAGTCTTAAGGTTTTTAACAAATAAAATATTGTTCAAAATCGGGCCATCTGGAATAGTAATTGTTCCTTTGCCAACTATTTTTGAAAATCGTCCATCTCCGAAAACTACAAGTCCTCCGGAGGTTTTCTCAAAAGTTTGAAAATAATTTTTATCATCAGTCATGTGACGGGAACAACCACTGTCCAGATACCAAGACGAATTGTCATATGCATGTAGTGATGTGTGAATGACAAAACAAGGGAAGATATCACCTTTACGCACCCAAACCTTATGAGTTTTGGAATATGTCGGCAATGATCGTGAAGTTGATCTCCTTGGTGAAAGCGTCTTGTCCAGTTGATCACTTTTCTTTAAATTCCATGACGATGTCGTCTCAGGGGGTGTACTACCATAGTTCTTCACATTTGAATGATTCTTATAGAATTTTCGGTGGGTGTACTTATTGGTAGTTGTTGCAAGTAGTGCTTGATTCGATCGTTTTGCTTCATACTTGCAATTTGGTATTATGTGCCCTGCAAAACCACAATGATGACATACCTTGGCAAAAGTTGAACCCGAAAGAAATGAGGTAGGCTTGTCAACATTGGCTACGTTGATTTCCGTCGGAGAAGGAGCAACCGACTGGGGCACAAATACCGTCTTGCTCAAACTTGATCCCTCACAGGTTTGAGCGTATCCAAGGCCCAAATGATTCGTTTGACCAAGACCAAGCAATTTATCCAACTTGCTCCTTCCTGATGAAAATCTCTTCAAATCTTCTTTAAGTTGGAATATGGTCTTCGTCATCTCCAATTTTTCTTGTCGAGCCTTGGAGTAGAGCTTCTAGAAGTAATTCGCTTTATCCACCAATTTGATATGTTCCTTCCCGAAATGCTCGTTCTTCTCTTGAAGGGAAGTGTTTATCTTGATCAAATTATCCCTTTCCTCTTCAAGAGCGTTTGAGAGAGAGAGGTTGCCTTTTTAGTTTGTTCTTCAAGATCCCACAACTTTCTTCTCAAGCGTTTATTTTGCTTCGCCAAGTTCATAGAATCCTTTAACAATTTATGGTAGGCAAAAGCAAAGTTTTCACCTTCGAAATCGCTTGATTCATCATCCAATGTCGTTTGATCATCCTGGGAAGAAATGGACAATGAACCAGATGCAATCGATGAAAAACACACGAAGGGTGAAGTTGTAGACGCAGTAAATACCGTGACGTTGTTATCCTCATCACTAGAAGATGACTCATTGGAAGAAGAAGAGTCATCCCACGTGACGGCTTGCATTGCCTTCTTCTTTGACGGATTATTGTTGGGACACTCCGTTGAGATATGGCCAAAACCTCTATATTTGAAGCACTGGATTTGTCCCTCCGTGTTCTTCTTTTTCTTTGAGGAACCCTCTTGCTTTCTTGATTTCGAATTTGAAAATCTTTTGCCTTTCTTGGACTTAAAAGAAGGATGATGATTTGCTTGAATTTCCCCTTCTAAAGCTTCGACAAAATTTTCTTGTCAAGAATGCAAGCTGTTTCTTGAAATCCTCCATAGATAAATTATCATCAGTGTCTGAGGAGGATGAATCCGCGTCTTCTTCTTTTGTTGATTTCAATGCAAAACCTGAAGACCTTGAAGAAGAGGAAGGCTTTCCAGAAGAATAGTTAGTAGGAAAAGTCATTTCATAAGTTTGAAGTGCACCAACTAATTCTTCTACTTTGATCTTGTCTGGGTGTTTTACTATTTCAATGGCTGCAACCTTAGGACGAAATCTTTCGGGAAGAGTTCTTAAAATCTTTCTTACAACTTTCGATTCTGGAATTTTCTCTTCCAAGTTAGCACATGTATTTACGATATCTTGCAATCGTGTATAATAATCTTTGAAAGATTCATTTTCTGCCATATGAATTGAATCAAATTTGCTTGTAAGCATTTGCAGTTTTTGAATCTTCACTAAACTTGTACCTTCATGTGTAACTTGTAGAGTATCTCAGATTTCTTTCGCAGTCTCACATGCCGAGACGCGAGAGAACTCAGTTTGTGACAAGGCAATAAATAAAGCGTTAATTACCTTGCCATTGTAAGAAGAAGCATCAATCTCTTCCTTGGTCCATTTCGACCTAGGTTTGATGGTGAGAACATCATCGGCAATAATCTCAGTAGGATTTGTCCATCCTAACTCAATTGATTGCCATAATCGTTCATCGATGAAAATCAAGAACGCTCTCATGCGTACTTTCCAGTAGGCATAATTTGTTCTATCAAAGAACGGTGGTTTATTGATGTTTCCACCTTCAACCATTGTTTACAATCCTATTCCCGCTCTGATACCACTTGTGGGTTATGGGATAACGGATCTAAATAGGAGAAAAACCACCTAAAGGGGGGGGGGGGGGGGGGTGAATAGGTGTCACGCCCCGGGGTCGAAACTGCGACCCGGGCTCGCCAACAGATCCGCCACCTATGCCAAACCCCGCATAGGCGAAGCGTCCTACCTGCAAGAAAAGTACTACAGCTAACAGATATCAGAGATATAAATGAAAATCCGCTGTATACTAAAATCAACCACTGTACAACTGGAAATAATACAACAAGGTCCGCCTCCAAAAAATAATAATCATACAATATCCTCAGATACAAGACTCATAGCTCAACAGGGAGGTATCTCCAATAAATACATCAGTGTACAGGCTCTCAAAACAAATAAAATCCTCACTACATCAGCCTCTCAAAAGAGGAAAATAAAACAACTAATCTACTGAAGCTCTCCTCTGAAGGGGTACCGCTACTCCCCGAACATGGGTAGGGATCTAGCTCGCGACTCCCTCGCCTCGATCATCGACCGCAGAAACAGCAACACCCGCTAAGACTCTGCAAAACGAAGGAGAGGAAGAAAAAAAGGAGGGGGAAAACCCCCAAAGGGTGTGAGAACTACACCAAAAGGGAGTTCTCAGTGGGTACCACCGCCGGACCCGACGGTCTGCCCACTAAGTCCTCAAGAGACAATAACAAACCAAAGCCAAAAAGACTGAAATAAGGAAGGTGGAGCCTCTCAAAAGCTATCAAGCCTCCATGCCTGCTATGCCTGCCATGCCTGCCTATGCCTGCCATGCCTGGAATGCCTGCCTATGCCTGCTATGCCTGCCTATGCCAGCCATGCCTGCCATGCCTGCCTATGCCTGCCATGCATGCCATGCCTGCCTATGCCTGCCATGCCTGCCATGCCTGCCTATGCCTGCCATGCCTGCCGTGCCTGCCCTGCCTGCCTATGCCTGCTATGCCTGCCATGCCTGCCATGCCTGCCATGCCTGCCATGCCTGCCTATGCCTGCTATGCCTCCCTATGCCTGCCATGCCTGCCATGCCTGCCTATGCCTGCCATGCCTGCCATGCCTGCCTATGCCTGCCATGCCTGGCATGCCTGCCCTGCCTGCCTATGCCTGCTATGCCTGCCATGCCTGCCATGCCTGCCTATGCCTGCCATGCCTGCCATGCCTGCCATGCCTGCCTATGCCTGCCTATGCCTGCTAAATCGGGTATGCCAGCCTACGCATAACACCGATGGGGGATAGGAGTCTCAAGGACTCAAAGATGCCTGCCAAATCGGGTATGCCAGCCTACGCATAACACCGATGGGGGATAGGAGTCTCAAGGACTCAAAGATGCCTGCCAAATCGGGTATGCCAGCCTACGCATAACACCGATGGGGGATAGGAGTCTCAAGGACTCAAAGTAACAAGTATCTTAGTAGAATAAATCAGCAGGACTGGATCGTGACACTGATCTAAGTGGGAAAGCCCAACCACTAAAGAAAGCTCCGGTCCTCAATCAGATGCAAAAGTACTCAAGTAGTGGGAAACTCTGTCCACTAGAGAAAACAGATACCCAATCTGGTGCATAAATAAATATCCGGTCAACCGCCCAATATCCGCGGTTGCCGCAAAGCCCCACAACTAATCCAACCTGTCCCAGACACCAAGCCCCGACTACACTATCCAGATCCCTGCTCGAACCCGAGCAACACTGACCACCTGACTAACAAATAAGGAGAAAGGAAAAGCATGGTTTCTCCTAAGTCAAGTTCCAATAAGTAGTGTAGCGGTAGAAGATAGCCTAACCAGATGACCATACAAGCATGGAAAAGTCCTTTACGTAACAATATGATTTCAGGTATTCCAGTTCTTACAAAATTTAGAGTATACTATTTTATGAATACTAATTGTAACAAATTGCCACAAGCCGGTCTCTATATACATGCGTAAGATGTCCCAAGGTACATATCACGTGAAATAGTTTAGCAAAAATATTCCCAGTGAGTTTAGACAAAATATCCTTTGCAAGAATTAACATTCAATTCATATTTAGTGTCACGCCCCGGGGTCGAAACTGCGACCCGAGCTCGCCAACAGATCCGCCACCTATGCCAAAGTCCGCATAGGCGAAGCGTCCTACCTGCAAGAAAAGTGCTACAGCTAACAGATATCAGAGCTAAAAGATAAAACTGCCGTATAACTAAAACAACCACTGTACAACTGAAAATAATACAATAATATCCACCTCCCAAAAAATGATAATAGCACAACATCCTCAGACACAAAACTCATAGCTCTACCGGAAGGTATCTCCAATAAATACATCAGTGTACAGGCTCTCAATACATATCATATCCTCACTACATCAATCTCTCAAAAGAGGAAAATAAAACAACTAATCTACTGAAGCTCTCCTCTGAAGGGGTACCGCTACTCTCCAAACATGGGTAGGGATCTAGCTCGCGACTCCCTCGCCTCGATCAACAACCGCAGAATCAGCAACACCCGCTAAGACTCTGCAAAACAAAGGAGAGGAAGGAAAAAGAAGGGGAAAAACCCCAGAGGGTGTGAGAACTACACCAAAGGAGGGAGTTCTCAGTGGGTACCACCGCCAGGACCGACGGTCTGCCCACCAAGTCCTCAAAAGACAAAAAGCTAACCAAAGCCGTAAAGACGTATAAAAAGAAGCTGGACCCTCTCAACAGCTATCAAGCCACTAAGCTTGCTATGCCTGCCATGCCTGCTATGCCTGCCATGCCTACTATGCCTGCCTATGCCTGCCTATGCCTGCTATGCCTGCCATGCCTGCCTGCCTGCCTATGTCTGCCCTGCCTGCCTATGCCTACTATGCCTGCCATGCCTGCCTGCCTCCCATGCCTGCCTATGCCTGCTATGCCTGCCTATGCCTGCCATGCCTGCCTATGCCTGCCCTGCCTGCCTATGCCTACTATGCCTGCTCTGCCTGCCTATGCCTACTATGCCGGCCATGCCTGCTCTGCCTGCCTATGCCTACCTATGCCTGCCATGCCTGCTCTGCCTGCCTATGCCTACCTATGCCTGCCATGCCTGCTCTGCCTACCTATGCCTACCTATGCCTGCCATGCCTGCTCTGCCTGCCTATGCCTACCTATGCCTGCCATGCCTGCTCTGCCTACCTATGCCTGCCATGCCTGCTCTGCCTGCCTATGCCTACCTATGCCTGCCATGCCTGCTCTGCCTGCCTATGCCTACCTATGCCTGCTATGCCTGCCTGTAACGGTCAACAACCCACAATGACCTTGGGACCACTGTACCCCCAAACGGTTCCCCACAACACTAGCACTGGTCCAAACACCGCCACTAAACTCCACTCGGTCCCCCTGACACGAGCGCAACTATAAAGCAAAAACCTGAAATAAGCCCAATCTAATGCCACCAGTAGACACTGGTACTGCCTGCTCTGCCTGCCGCGACGGGTATGCCAGCCTACGCATAACACCGAAGCAAAGGAGTCTCAAGGACTCAAAGTCTGTCTGCCGCGCACTCCGTAGTGGCACTCGAGGGGAGCGACCCACACGAGTAAAGTATCTCAGTATCCAGTAACAAAAGTATCATAATCAGCAGGACTGGATCATGACTCTGATCAAAGTGGGAAAACCCATCCACTAGAGAAATCGGATACCCAATCTGGTGCATAAATAAATTCCGGTCAACCGCCCAATATCCGCGGTTGCCGCAAAGCCCCACAACTAATCCAACCTGTCCCAGACACCAAGTCCCGACTACACTACCCAGAGCCCCTGCTCGAACCAGAGCAACACAGACCACCTGACTAACAAAGAAGGAGAAAAGGATAACATGGTTTCTCCCAAGTCAAGTTCCAAAAGTAGTGCAGCGGTAAAAGATGGCCTAACTACCTGTCCATGCACGCATGCTTTGTTCTCAGAAATAATAAAAGTGGGTGAAGCATATAATAGTAAAGCATGCTAAAACATTCCTACTATGGTATACCAATCTCACCCAAGTGGGCCATTCCTTGCTTACCTCTCGCTCATATCGGTTGCACATCAAATACGCCTGTTATCAATCATAGAGGGATGATAACCCCACATGTGCACTTACATTCACCATGATATAAAAACCTTATACAGTTACTAAATTAAGCTTACCCACCTGATGTGATGATCCGGAATTCTACAGGGCTTTTACTGTGTGACCGGCAGCTTCTGGAGGCCTACGGGGCATGTCGGCGGTGTTCGTGCGCCAATTTGGACACAAGTGATTGACTCCGAGCTTAAAGTGGATCACGTGGGTAATCAGGGAACCCCGTCGGATGTTTATAGGTGTTTTCCGCGCAAATCGGATATCAGATTTGGACTCGGCACGAAATTCGGATTGAAAAATGCCTTTTCGGGAGCCTCCGGCGATTTATTGGATGGGAATTTGGCGAAGCGGACGTCAAATTCGGGTTCAGCGCGCGAAAACGGTCAAGATGGACTATCTGCTGGATTTTTCTGAGCTTCGGGTACTGTTCACCGCCGGAACAGTAACTCCGGCGATCGCCGGCGGCGGCGGCGGCGGCGGGCAGCGTCGGCGGGCGGCGGCGCGGCCTCGGGCAGGCGGAACGGCGGCGGCACAGGGCGCGGGCAGCGCGCGCGGCGCGCGGGCAGGCGCGGTCCACGCGGCCGTCGTGCACCAAGGCGGGGGCACGTGGCACCACCCCATAGGCCGGCTCGCAGCTCACGGTCTACGGAGCATGATGGTTGGGTTTTGGTTCACGGTGCACCGGAGTGGACACGTGGCAGGTTACCATTGGTTCGGCTTACGGAGGCTCGTGCACCGGGTGCAGCGGTCAGTGGCAGGGACGCGTGGCGCTTCCCTATTGGCTGGTCAACTGTGCGGGCAGGAGGGGCAGCTGGCGCGGGCAGGCGCGCAGGCGCGACCGGTACTGTTGTCGGGGACGCGTGTCGACTCCCGGGGTTGGCCGCGTGGCGCAGCAGGAGTGGAGGATTTGGGCTGTCGCCTGTTCGGGCGACACGTGGCGGGCGCTGAGGCGGGTCGGACGGACCGTGGATCCCGTCCGACGGCGCGCCTTGGGCCGGGCCGCACTGTGCGCGCCCGAAAGTCTTGGGCCGGGCCGCACTGTGCGCGCCCGGAAACTTCCGGGCGCCCGAGAATGGGGACCCGGATGGCATTTTGCTAATTGTTTGGGAGGCCTATTTAAACAGCCCGAGCTCCTTTCTTCTCACTTTTTCCACCATTTCCGAGCCTCCTCTCACCAAGGTGTCTTCAGCAAAGTTGTTCCCCTTCGAGTTCTACATCTTCTGGAGGATTTCCAAGATTTGTGGTGGCACGCACTCCGAGGTTTGGATTTTACGGCGCGGCGCGACGCTCGTTCCCTTGTGTTTCCCTTCGTCGCATTTCAGTGCACGGACCCTTCCGAGCTACCCCGGCACTCTTTTTCAGCGATTCTTGCGCCATCGTCTTCACGACAGGTAGGGCTACGTTTTCCGTGTTTGCTGGTTTTTCCCATCCCGAGGTTTTCATGGGTTTTTCGGATCATCTTGTGACCTCTTTTGCTGTGATGGAGTTTTGGACAGCGGTTCGGTATTTCGGCGATATCTCCGCAACCAGACATCGGATTGAGGTGATTCAAAAGGGCAATTTGCATCTACGCACCGCCAGGAGTCTCTCTGAATTTTCTTGGATTTTCTGGAATTTTCCCCGAAGGTGAGAAACCCCTTTTTACAGAACTTTGTAGCACAGTTTTGGGTGGAAGTATTGTTCGGGGTAGTTCTCTTGTCGATTTTGGATCTCAGCGTAGAAAACTCGTGTGGGAACGTGCAGGTACTCGTTTCGACCGGTTCGTCGCGAGGATCGTGACGGTATTTTTCCTGGAATTTCTCGAGCACATCTCGCAGGTGAAAAAGGCAAAACTGTGGACTGATTGTATTTGGACAGATTTTGGTGTGAGCATGGTGGATTAATTGTGCTTGTTCTTTTGGGGTATTTTGTGCAGCACCGTGGTGATCGTTGAGACCGGGCGCGGACTTCGCTGTTGGGATCAGGGTTTAGCGCTCGAGGTGGGTGGTTGCTTTACTCCTCTTTTCTGATATACCCACTAGGAATATTAGAGTGATCCCCTTTATTGGACATGTTGAATGGTCACCTAATGGACATGCCATGCTTAACTAGTTAATTGTGAGCCTATCATATGGAAAACTTATATTGGAAACTTGACATGTTGGAACTTATACATGCTTCATGGACATCGTCTTAGCATTTAACCTTGCATAAAGGGGGGGATGTACTTTCATATTGTGTTATTGTGAGGCGTCTTGTGGGAGGGTACCACTTGAGGATTTTTGGACAGGCATAGGTGGATGATTCATGTGAGGGTGATTAGCAGGTTATGGACATGTGCGGTTGGATTATGATTTAGCATGATGATTACACCCAGGTGGAGTTATTACTTGATACACATGATGAACCACTATTTGTCACTCCCCTTCTTTCTTCCGTGAGGAGATAGGCTTGATTTCAGGGATATCTAGTTAGACCATTTCTGACCGCTACACTATATGTTGGGACTGCCTTGGGAGGAATCCTATTGTCTCTTCTTCCCCCTATTCCTTAGGCAGGCGGCTATTGTTGCTCGGGTTTGAGCAGGGATCGGCATAGTGTAGCCGGGGCTTGAATTTTAGCTTTTGGGGTATTGCGGCTATTGCGGATAGTAGGTGGTTGACCGGATGTCGGACCTGGGTCAGGATTGTCATTACGGGTGTGGTTTGTTAACCCTCCATCTTTTGATTACCCGCTAGGCATTTGAGTAGCTTCTTTGAGTAAAGGATAAATGCACTTTATGTGTGGCAATGGCGGGCTTATTGTGATTAAACAGATATTGTTTAGAACTTGCTTGATTGGGGATTATGATTGTAGGACAGTAACATCATGTTTAAAAGGTAAGGCTAATCAATAATTGTGGGCTTTGGGTTTGTGGCATAAGCAGGCACAGGCTATCTCATATTTACTATTCTCATACTGTTCTATACATGCTCTAACATATAAAGGTTATCGACATCTGTTTATTTTTATATCATCTTGGGACATTTGCATGCTTGTATGGTCACCTAGTTAGGCCACCTTTTTCTGCTACACTATCATGCTGGAATTGACTTAGGAGAAACCATGCTTTTCTCTTCTTTTATTTATATTCGGGGGGATAGTGCGCTCGGGTTCGAGCAGGGACTGGGATAGTGTAGTCAGACAGTTGTGGGCTTTGGACAGGCAGGCTGTGAGGGCCGGGCATTGCGGCAACCGCGGATCTTTGGCGGTTGACCGGACAGTGGTTATTGCATCAGATTGGGATAGAGAGATTTGGATTTCTTCTAGTGGATGGGTTTTCCCCCGTGATCAGAGTCATGATCCAGTCCTGCTGATTGGTACTTGTTACCCAGGCATTATACTCGTGTGGGTCGCTCCCCTCGAGTGCCACTCCGGAGTGTGCGTTTTTACAGGCTTCGAGGTCTTCGAGACTCCCTTTTTCCTATCGGTGTTTATGCGTAGGCGGGCATACCGATTTGGCAGGCAGAGCAGGCAAGTACCAGTGCTTACTGGGGTATCGACTTGGGTCTGGTCAGGCAGGCGTTGACATTCTGATGCATACATTCAGCTATTCTTTTAGCTCAGTTTTTAGAGGCATTCTAGTGGTAGCTTTTCATCAGGAGTCATACTCATTGCATACCACCTTTATTCCTTTTGCCTCTGGTAGACCTAGTGGGCGTGTCAGAGTTGAGGTTTTACCCACTAGGGGAGGCTACTGGTTTACTAGTAGTCTCACCCCCATTCTTCTTTCCTTTTGCTTCTCCCTTGTTTTGCAGTGTTTTATGCGGGTGCTACTGGGCTTACAGTGGCGGGTCGAGGAGAGAGGACGGCCGAGTAGATAGATCTCGAGGCAGGATGAGCATGTTAGCTGGATTGTTGGTGTACCCATGTTTCCTCAGACGGTAGTACCTTTACTTTGGGACTGGCTTTTGCCAGCAGGTTGTATTTATTTCGGTGAGCTGGGAGAGACAGATGTATCATTTGTACAGATGTATTGTATTTTATTTCCAGCTTCAGTCTGAGATGTATTAGTTTTAGTTCAGCTCTGTTTTTATTGCTCTTTTATTGTATCTCTTTTATCTGAGCAGGTTACTGGCGCTTCGTGTACACGAAAAATACCGTGTGCACGGCGGATCTGTGGACGGGCCCGGGTTCTGGTTTACACCCGGGGCGTGACACCTGAAGTGCTCAATCCAAGGCAAACCTGGAGTCGGTGAAGAGCGTGTCCACTTGCACGTACAATCAGCTGAACCCATAACCACGGTACATGTCGCGCAAACCTCGGCTCCTAGCAGTGTTCCAAAAATACTTGCGAACCCTCCTGGGTACAACAAAAGGTCCAAGGTTACACTTTATGCAAAAATTCCAAGTATACACCATCTGCTGGAACCAGCCCTGAAGATGTGCAATTTCACCTGCAGAACGGACTCAGAAAAATCCACCAAAAATACGGACGCGATCGTCGCGTCGAGCCCTTCGAAACGAGTACCTGCACGCCAAAATCCATTCCCGGAGGCCGAGTTACAAATTCCACAACGCGGAGAGCGCGAAAGTCCACAACAAACACAACTGTATACGCGCACAGTAAAGGGGAAAGAAGTATACCTTCGGGCGGATCTCAGCAAATTCCCCGAAAAACACGACGGTAATCCTTGCGACGCGTAGATCAAAGAGTGTAAAGGCACGACTCAATCCGAGCTCGCACAACAAGTTGCACGCTAAACGGTGCACACCGCCGGAGTCCGCACGCAAAACGGAGCACGGTGCCGAAACCCGCGCGCAAAACGGAGTCCGCACGCAAAAACGGGAACGGTGCCGAACCCGCGCGCAAAACGGAGTCCCGCACGCAAACGGTGCACACCGTCGGGGTCCACACGCAAAACGGAGCAATAAAACACGGTCCCTAACACAGACGAGAGTAAGGGGTCAAATCCAATGTCCAAAAGGACGCTCCAAACTGTGCCAAAATACCGCAAGAATCACACGTGGGACCTACCTCGACCGCGCCGCGCGCCCAACCGCCTCCTTGGGACACCTCGCGCGCTTCGCGAGGTCCACGGCGCACCACCGCGCCACCCAAAAATTCCCTCCTCACTCCCTCTCTCGCTCGGGTGGAGAGAAAGAAAGAAAGAAAAGAGGAGAAAATGGCGCGGGGGAGAAAGAAGAAGAAGAAGAAAAAGGGGAAGAGGGAGGTGGTCCACGGACCCGGTCCACAGTCGTGGTCCACCGCGGCAGCCAATGGGGAGCCTGCCTCCCCCGGTCCACAGCACATGGGCGCGCACGCCGGTCCACTGCGCGCGCCCACAGCGCCACGCGGCACGCGTCACGCGTGACCACGCAGGCGCCGCACCCGCGC
>JAQNDB010000125.1:0-78889 GCA_029204045.2 Tillandsia leiboldiana | reverse complement strand
GTATTTTCCAGCTGTGAAGCATAACACGTGCCATCTCTTGTACTACTCTATTTTTCTCGTTGACTACACCGTCTGTTTGCGGTGTATAAGGTGCAGAGAATTCATGTTTATGCCGTTGAAGAACAAAAATCAATGACTTTGAATTAAGAATTCTCCACCTCTATCACTCCGAACACGAACAATCTTTTCATTCTTCTCAATCATAATCGATAACAAATCTCATGAAAAGAATCGAAAGTATCCGCTTTCTCTTTTAAAAGGGTACCCATGAATATCTAGAGAAATCATCAACCATGAGAAAAATGTACCATTTACCTCCCAGCTTGGTGGTAGACGAGTCGGCCCCAGTTAAGTCCATATGCAATAATTCTAGCGACTGTTTGGTTCCCACGTGGTTCAAGTTCCGGTGCGTGGATCTGGATTGTTTCCCTTTTGACTACCTCCACACACAATGTTTTCTTTAAAAATCAATTTTGGAACACCTCTTACCACGTCTTTCTTAGATATTCTAGATAGTTCCTTAAAATTTATGTGACCTAGTCTTTATGCCAAAGAGTTTCATTATCAAGTAACACTAGTTTACAATGATCTAGAGAATTATTAGGAACTACATCACAATTATTTTGATATCTAACCCCTTGAAAAAAGAATGAATGGTTTTCGTCAGTACAATACATTCAACAGAAGAAAAATTAACTGAAAAAACCATCAGACACAATTGGCTAATGCTTATGAGGTTAGTCTTAAGGTTTTTAACAAATAAATATGTTCAAAATCGGGCCATCTGGAATAGTAATTGTTCCTTTGCCAACTATTTTTGAAAATCGTCCATCTCCGAAACTACAAGTCCTCCGGAGGTTTTCTCAAAAGTTTGAAAATAATTTTTATCATCAGTCATGTGACGGGAAAAACCACTGTCCAGATACCAAGACGAATTGTCATATGCATGTAGTGATGTGTGAATGACAAAACAAGGGAAGATATCACCTTTACGCACCCAAACCTTATGAGTTTTGGAATATGTCGGCAATGATCGTGAAGTTGATCTCCTTGGTGAAAGCGTCTTGTCCAGTTGATCACTTTTCTTTAAATTCCATGACGATGTCGTCTCAGGGGGTGTACTACCATAGTTCTTCACATTTGAATGATTCTTATAGAATTTTCGGTGGGTGTACTTATTGGTAGTTGTTGCAAGTAGTGCTTGATTCGATCGTTTTGCTTAATACTTGCAATTTGGTATATGTGCCCTGCAAAACCACAATGATGACATACCTTGGCAAAAGTTGAACCCGAAAGAAATGAGGTAGGCTTGTCAACATTGGCTACGTTGATTCCGTCGGAGAAGGAGCAACGAACTGGGGCACAAATACCGTCTTGCTCAAACTTGATCCCTCACAGGTTTGAGCGTATCCAAGGCCCAAATGATCGTTTGACCAAGACCAAGCAATTACCAACTTGCTCCTTCCTGATGAAAATCTCTTCAAATCTTCTTTAAGTTGGAATATGGTCTTCGTCATCTCCAATTTTTCTTGTCGAGCCTTGGAGTAGAGCTTCTAGAATAATTCGCTTTATCCACCAATTGATATGTTCCTTCCCGAAATGCTCGTTCTTCTCTTGAAGGGAAGTGTTTATCTTGATCAAATTATCCCTTTCCTCTTCAAGAGCGTTTGAGAGAGAGAGGTTGCCTTTTTAGTTGTTCTTCAAGATCCCACAACTTTCTTCTCAAGCGTTTATTTTGCTTCGCCAAGTTCATAGAATCCTTTAACAATTATGGTAGGCAAAAGCAAAGTTTTCACCTTCGAAATCGCTTGATTCATCATCCAATGTCGTTTGATCATCCTGGGAAGAAATGGACAATGAACCAGATGCAATCGATGAAAAACACCACGAAGGGTGAAGTTGTAGACGCAGTAAATACCGTGACGTGTTATCCTCATCACTAGAAGATGACTCATTGGAGAAGAAGAAGAGTCATCCCACGTGACGGCTTGCATTGCCTTCTTTTTGACGGATTATTGTTGGGACACTCCGTTGAGATATGGCCAAAACCTCTATATTTGAAGCACTGGATTTGTTCCCTCGTGTTCTTTTTTTCTTTGAGGAACCCCGTGCTTTCTTGATTTCGAATTGAAAATCTTTTGCCTTTCTTGGACTTAAAAGAAGGATGATGATTTGCTTGAATTTCCCCTTCTAAAGCTTCGACAAAATTTTCTTGTCAAGAATGCAAGCTGTTTCTTGAAATCCTCCATAGATAAATTATCATCAGTGTCTGAGGAGGATGAATCCGCGTCTTCTTCTTTTGTTGATTTCAATGCAAAACCTGAAGACCTTGAAGAAGAGGAAGGCTTTCCAGAAGAATAGTTAGGAGGAAAAGTCATTTCATAAGTTTGAAGTGCACCAACTAATTCTTCTACTTTGATCTTGTCTGGGTGTTTTACTATTTCAATGGTGCAACCTTTAGGACGAAATCTTTCGGGAAGAGTTCTTAAAATCTTCTTACAACTTTCGATTCTGGAATTTTCTCTTCCAAGTTAGCACATGTATTACGATATCTTGCAATCGTGTATAATAATCTTTGAAAGATTCATTTTCTGCCATATGAATTGAATCAAATTTGCTTGTAAGCATTTGCAGTTTTGAATCTTCACTAAACTTGTACTTCATGTGTAACTTGTAGAGTATCTCAGATTTCTTTCGCAGTCTCACATGCCGAGACGCGAGAGAACTCAGTTTGTGACAAGGCAATAAAATAAAGCGTTAATTACTTGCCATTGTAAGAAGAAGCATCAATCTTCTTTCTTGGTCCATTTCGACCTAGGTTTGATGGTGAGAACATCATCGGCAACTAATCTCAGTAGGATTTGTCCATCCTAACTCAATTGATTGCATAATCGTCATCGATGAAATCAAGAACGCTCTCATGCGTACTTTCCAGTAGGCATAATTTGTTCTATCAAGAACGGTGGTTTATTGATGTTTCCACCTTCAAACCATTGTTTACAATCCTATTCCCGCTCTGATACCACTTGTGGGTTATGGATAACGGATCTAAATAGGAGAAAAACCACCTAAAGGGGGGGGGGGGGGGTGTGAATAGGTGTCACGCCCCGGGGTCGAAACTGCGACCCGGGCTCGCCAACAGATCCGCCACCTATGCCAAACCCGCATAGGCGAAGCGTCCTACCTGCAAGAAAAGTACTACAGCTAACAGATATCAGAGATATAAATGAAAATCCGCTGTATACTAAAATCAACCACTGTACAACTGGAAATAATACAACAAGGTCCGCCTCCAAAAATAATAATCATACAATATCCTCAGATACAAGACTCATAGCTCAACAGGGAGGTATCTCCAATAAATACATCAGTGTATCAGGCTCTCAAAACAAATAAAATCCTCACTACATCAGCCTCTCAAAAGAGGAAAATAAAACAACTAATCTCTGAAGCTCTCCTCTGAAGGGGTACCGCTACTCCCCGAACATGGGTAGGGATCTAGCTCGCGACTCCCTCGCCTCGATCATCGACCGCAGAAACAGCAACACCCGCTAAGACTCTGCCAAAACGAAGGAGAGGAAGAAAAAAAGGAGGGGAAAACCCCCAAAGGTGTTGAGAACTACACCAAAAGGGAGTTCTCAGTGGGTACCACCGCCGGACCCCGACGGTCTGCCCACTAAGTCCTCAAGAGACAATAACAAACCAAAGCCAAAAGACTGAAATAAGGAAGGTGGAGCCTCTCAAAAGCTATCAAGCCTCCATGCCTGCTATGCCTGCCATGCCTGCCTATGCCTGCCATGCCTGGAATGCCTGCCTATGCCTGCTATGCCTGCCTATGCCAGCCATGCCTGCCATGCCTGCCTATGCCTGCCATGCATGCCATGCCTGCCTATGCCTGCCATGCCTGCCATGCCTGCCTATGCCTGCCATGCCTGCCGTGCCTGCCCTGCCTGCCTATGCCTGCTATGCCTGCCATGCCTGCCATGCCTGCCATGCCTGCCATGACCTGCCTATGCCTGCTATGCCTCCCTATGCCTGCCATGCCTGCCATGCTGCCTATGCCTGCCATGCCTGCCATGCCTGCCTATTGCCTGCCATGCCTGGCAATGCCTGCCCTGCCTGCCTATGCCTGCTATGCCTGCCATGCCTGCCATGCCTGCCCTATGCCCTCCATGCCTGCCATGCCTGCCATCGCCTGCCTATGCCTGCCTATGCCTGCTCTAATCGGGTATGCCAGCATACGCATAACACCGATGGGGGATAGGAGTCTCAAGGACCTCAAAGATGCCTGCCAAATCGGGTATGCCAGCCTACGCATAACACCGATGGGGGATAGGAGTCTCAAGGACTCAAAGCTGCCTGCCAAATCGGGTATGCCAGCCTACGCATAACACCGATGGGGATAGGAGTCTCAAGGACTCAAAGTAACAAGTATCTTAGTAGAATAAATCAGCAGGACTGGATCGTGACACTGATCTAAGTGGGAAAGCCCAACCACTAAAGAAAGCTCCGGTCCTCAATCAGATGCAAAAGTACTCAAGTAGTGGGAAACTCTGTCCACTAGAGAAAACAGATACCCAATCTGGTGCATAAATAAATATCCGGTCAACCGCCAATATCCGCGGTTGCCGCAAAGCCCCACAACTAATCCAACCTGTCCCAGACACCAAGCCCCGACTACACTATCCAGATCCCTGCTCGAACCCGAGCACACTGACCACCTGACTAACAAATAAGGAGAAAGGAAAGCATGGTTTCTCCTAAGTCAAGTTCCAATAAGTAGTGTAGCGGTAGAAGATAGCCTAACCAGATGACCATACAAGCATGGAAAAGTCCTTTACGTAACAATATGATTTCAGGTATTCCAGTTCTTACAAAATTTAGAGTATACTATTTATGAATACTAATTGTAACAAATTGCCACAAGCCGGTCTCTATTACATGCGTAAGATGTCCCAAGGTACATATCACGTGAAATAGTTTAGCAAAAATATTCCCAGTGAGTTTAGACAAAATATCCTTTGCAAGAATTAACATTCAATTCATATTTAGTGTCACGCCCCGGGGTCGAAACTGCGACCGAGCTCGCCAACAGATCCGCCACCTATGCCAAAGTCCGCATAGGCGAAGCGTCCTACCTGCAAGAAAAGTGCTACAGCTAACAGATATCAGAGCTAAAAGATAAAACTGCCGTATAACTAAACAACCACTGTACAACTGAAATAATACAATAATATCCACCTCCCAAAAAATGATAATAGCACAACATCCTCAGACACAAAACTCATAGCTCTACCGGAAGGTATCTCCAATAAATACATCAGTGTACAGGCTCTCAATACATATCATATCCTCACTACATCAATCTCTCAAAAGAGGAAAATAAAACAACTAATCTACTGAAGCTCTCCTCTGAAGGGGTACCGCTACTCTCCAAACATGGGTAGGATCTAGCTCGCGACTCCCTCGCCTCGATCAACAACCGCAGAATCAGCAACACCCGCTAAGACTCTGCCAAACAAAGGAGAGGAAGGAAAAAGAAGGGGAAAAACCCCAGAGGGTGTGAGAACTACACCAAGGAGGGAGTTCTCAGTGGGTACCACCGCCAGGACCGACGGTCTGCCCACCAAGTCCTCAAAAGACAAAAAGTAACCAAAGCCGTAAAGACGTATAAAAGAAGCTGGACCCTCTCAACAGCTATCAAGCCACTAAGCTTGCTATGCCTGCCATGCCTGCTATGCCTGCCATGCCTACTATGCCTGCCTATGCCTGCCTATGCCCTGCTATGCCTGCCATGCCTGCCTGCCTGCCTATGTCTGCCCTGCCTGCCTACTGCCTACTATGCCTGCCATGCCTGCCTGCTCCCATGCCTGCCTATGCCTGCTAGCCTGCCTATGCCTGCCATGCCTGCCTATTGCCTGCCCTGCCTGCCTATGCCTACTATGCCTGCTCTGCCTGCCTATGCCTACTATGCCGGCCATGCCTGCTCTGCCTGCCTATGCCTACCTATGCCTGCCATGCCTGCTCTGCCTGCCTATGCCTACCTATGCCTGCCATGCCTGCTCTGCCTACCTATGCCTACCTATGCCTGCCATGCCTGCTCTGCCTGCCTATGCCTACCTATGCCTGCCATGCCTGCTCTGCCTACCTATGCCTGCCATGCCTGCTCTGCCTGCCTATGCCTACCTATGCCTGCCATGCCTGCTCTGCCTGCCTATGCCTACCTATGCCTGCTATGCCTGCCTGTAACGGTCAACAACCCACAATGACCTTGGGACCACTGTACCCCCAAACGGTTCCCCACAACACTAGCACTGGTCCAAACACCGCCACTAAACTCCACTCGGTCCCCCTGACACGAGCGCAACTATAAAGCAAAAACCTGAAATAAGCCCAATCTAATGCCACCAGTAGACACTGGTACTTGCCTGCTCTGCCTGCCGCGACGGGTATGCCAGCCTACGCATAACACCGAAGCAAAGGAGTCTCAAGGACTCAAAGTCTGTCTGCCGCGCACTCCGTAGTGGCACTCGAGGGGAGCGACCCACACGAGTAAAGTATCTCAGTATCCAGTAACAAAAGTATCATAATCAGCAGGACTGGATCATGACTCTGATCAAAGTGGGAAAACCCATCCACTAGAGAAATCGGATACCCAATCTGGTGCATAAATAAATTCCGGTCAACCGCCCAATATCCGCGGTTGCCGCAAAGCCCCACAACTAATCCAACCTGTCCCAGACACCAAGTCCCGACTACACTACCCAGAGCCCCTGCTCGAACCAGAGCAACACAGACCACCTGACTAACAAAGAAGGAGAAAAGGATAACATGGTTTCTCCCAAGTCAAGTTCCAAAAGTAGTGCAGCGGTAAAAGATGGCCTAACTACCTGTCCATGCACGCATGCTTTGTTCTCAGAAATAATAAAAGTGGGTGAAGCATATAATAGTAAAGCATGCTAAAACATTCCTACTATGGTATACCAATCTCACCCAAGTGGGCCATTCCTTGCTTACCTCTCGCTCATATCGGTTGCACATCAAATACGCCTGTTATCAATCATAGAGGGATGATAACCCCACATGTGCACTTACATTCACCATGATATAAAAACCTTATACAGTTACTAAATTAAGCTTACCCACCTGATGTGATGATCCGGAATTCTACAGGGCTTTTACTGTGTGACCGGCAGCTTCTGGAGGCCTACGGGGCATGTCGGCGGTGTTCGTGCGCCAATTTGGACACAAGTGATTGACTCCGAGCTTAAAGTGGATCACGTGGGTAATCAGGGAACCCCGTCGGATGTTTATAGGTGTTTTCGCGCAAATCGGATATCAGATTTGGACTCGGCACGAAATTCGGATTGAAAATGCCTTTTCGGGAGCCTCCGGCGATTTATTGGATGGGAATTTGGCGAAGCGGACGTCAAATTCGGGTTCAGCGCGCGAAAACGGTCAAGATGGACTATCTGCTGGATTTTTCTGAGCTTCGGGTACTGTTCACCGCCGGAACAGTAACTCCGGCGATCGCCGGCGGCGGCGGCGGCGGCGGGCAGCGTCGGCGGGCGGCGGCGCGGCCTCGGGCAGGCGGAACGGCGGCGGCACAGGGCGCGGGCAGCGCGCGCGGCGCGCGGGCAGGCGCGGTCCACGCGGCCGTCGTGCACCAAGGCGGGGGCACGTGGCACCACCCCATAGGCCGGCTCACAGCTCACGGTCTACGGAGCATGATGGTTGGGTTTTGGTTCACGGTGCACCGGAGTGGACACGTGGCAGGTTACCATTGGTTCGGCTTACGGAGGCTCGTGCACCGGGTGCAGCGGTCAGTGGCAGGGACGCGTGGCGCTTCCCTATTGGCTGGTCAACTGTGCGGGCAGGAGGGGCAGCTGGCGCGGGCAGGCGCGCAGGCGCGACCGGTACTGTTGTCGGGGACGCGTGTCGACTCCCGGGGTTGGCCGCGTGGCGCAGCAGGAGTGGAGGATTTGGGCTGTCGCCTGTTCGGGCGACACGTGGCGGGCGCTGAGGCGGGTCGGACGGACCGTGGATCCCGTCCGACGGCGCGCCTTGGGCCGGGCCGCACTGTGCGCGCCCGAAAGTCTTGGGCCGGGCCGCACTGTGCGCGCCCGGAAACTTCCGGGCGCCCGAGAATGGGGACCCGGATGGCATTTTGCTAATTGTTTGGGAGGCCTATTTAAACAGCCCGAGCTCCTTTCTTCTCACTTTTTCCACCATTTCCGAGCCTCCTCTCACCAAGGTGTCTTCAGCAAAGTTGTTCCCCTTCGAGTTCTACATCTTCTGGAGGATTTCCAAGATTTGTGGTGGCACGCACTCCGAGGTTTGGATTTTACGGCGCGGCGCGACGCTCGTTCCCTTGTGTTTCCCTTCGTCGCATTTCAGTGCACGGACCCTTCCGAGCTACCCCGGCACTCTTTTTCAGCGATTCTTGCGCCATCGTCTTCACGACAGGTAGGGCTACGTTTTCCGTGTTTGCTGGTTTTTCCCATCCCGAGGTTTTCATGGGTTTTTCGGATCATCTTGTGACCTCTTTTGCTGTGATGGAGTTTTGGACAGCGGTTCGGTATTTCGGCGATATCTCCGCAACCAGACATCGGATTGAGGTGATTCAAAAGGCAATTTGCATCTACGCACCGCCAGGAGTCTCTCTGAATTTTCTTGGATTTTCTGGAATTTTCCCCGAAGGTGAGAAACCCCTTTTTACAGAACTTTGTAGCACAGTTTTGGGTGGAAGTATTGTTCGGGGTAGTTCTCTTGTCGATTTTGGATCTCAGCGTAGAAAACTCGTGTGGGAACGTGCAGGTACTCGTTTCGACCGGTTCGTCGCGAGGATCGTGACGGTATTTTTCCTGGAATTTCTCGAGCACATCTCGCAGGTGAAAAAGGCAAAACTGTGGACTGATTGTATTTGGGACAGATTTTGGTGTGAGCATGGTGGATTAATTGTGCTTGTTCTTTTGGGGTATTTTGTGCAGCACCGTGGTGATCGTTGAGACCGGGCGCGGACTTCGCTGTTGGGATCAGGGTTTAGCGCTCGAGGTGGGTGGTTGCTTTACTCCTCTTTTCTGATATACCCACTAGGAATATTAGAGTGATCCCCTTTATTGGACATGTTGAATGGTCACCTAATGGACATGCATGCTTAACTAGTTAATTGTGAGCCTATCATATGGAAAACATTATATTGGAAACTTGACATGTTGGAACTTATACATGCTTCATGGACATCGTCTTAGCATTTAACCTTGCATAAAGGGGGGGATGTACTTTCATATTGTGTTATTGTGAGGCGTCTTGTGGGAGGGTACCACTTGAGGATTTTTGGACAGGCATAGGTGGATGATTCATGTGAGGGTGATTAGCAGGTTATGGACATGTGCGGTTGGATTATGATTTAGCATGATGATTACACCCAGGTGGAGTTATTACTTGATACACATGATGAACCACTATTTGTCACTCCCCTTCTTTCTTCCGTGAGGAGATAGGCTTGATTTCAGGGATATCTAGTTAGACCATTTCTGACCGCTACACTATATGTTGGGACTGCCTTGGGAGGAATCCTATTGTCTCTTCTTCCCCCTATTCCTTAGGCAGGCGGCTATTTGTTGCTCGGGTTTGAGCAGGGATCGGCATAGTGTAGCCGGGGCTTGAATTTTAGCTTTTGGGGTATTGCGGCTATTGCGGATAGTAGGTGGTTGACCGGATGTCGGACCTGGGTCAGGATTGTCATTACGGGTGTGGTTGTTAACCCTCCATCTTTTGATTACCCGCTAGGCATTTGAGTAGCTTCTTTGAGTAAAAGGATAAATGCACTTTATGTGTGGCAATGGCGGGCTTATTGTGATTAAACAGATATTGTTAGAACTTGCTTGATTGGGGATTATGATTGTAGGACAGTAACATCATGTTAAAAGGTAAGGCTAATCAATAATTGTGGGCTTTGGGTTTGTGGCATAAGCAGGCACAGGCTATCTCATATTTACTATTCTCATACTGTTCTATACATGCTCTAACATTATAAAGGTTATCGACATCTGTTTATTTTTATATCATCTTGGGACATTTGCATGCTTGTATGGTCACCTAGTTAGGCCACCTTTTTCTGCTACACTATCATGCTGGAATTGACTTAGGAGAAACCATGCTTTTCTCTTCTTTTATTTATATTCGGGGGATAGTGCGCTCGGGTTCGAGCAGGGACTGGGATAGTGTAGTCAGACAGTTGTGGGCTTTGGGACAGGCAGGCTGTGAGGGCCGGGCATTGCGGCAACCGCGGATCTTTGGCGGTTGACCGGACAGTGGTTATTGCATCAGATTGGGATAGAGGATTTGGATTTCTTCTAGTGGATGGGTTTTCCACCGTGATCAGAGTCATGATCCAGTCCTGCTGATTTGGTACTTGTTACCCAGGCATTATACTCGTGTGGGTCGCTCCCCTCGAGTGCCACTCCGGAGTGTGCGTTTTTACAGGCTTCGAGTCTTCGAGACTCCCTTTTCCTATCGGTGTTATGCGTAGGCGGGCATACCCGATTTGGCAGGCAGAGCAGGCAGTACCAGTGCTTACTGGGGTATCGATTGGGTCTGGTCAGGCAGGCGTTGACATTCTGATGCATACATTCAGCTATTCTTTTAGCTCAGTTTTTAGAGGCATTCTAGTGGTAGCTTTTCATCAGGAGTCATACTCATTGCATACCACCTTTATTCCTTTTGCCTCTGGTAGACCTAGTGGGCGTGTCAGAGTTGAGGTTTTACCCACTAGGGGAGGCTACTGGTTTACTAGTAGTCTCACCCCCATTCTTCTTTCCTCTTTTGCTTCTCCCTTGTTTTGCAGTGTTTTATGCGGGTGCTACTGGGCTTACAGTGGCGGGTCGAGGAGAGAGGACGGCCGAGTAGATAGATCTCGAGGCAGGATGAGCATGTTAGCTGGATTGTTGGTGTACCCATGTTTCCTCAGACGGTAGTACCTTTACTTTGGGACTGGCTTTTGCCAGCAGGTTGTATTTATTTCGGTGAGCTGGGAGAGACAGATGTATCATTTGTACAGATGTATTGTATTTTATTTCCAGCTTCAGTCTGAGATGTATTAGTTTTAGTTCAGCTCTGTTTTTATTGCTCTTTTATTGTATCTCTTTTATCTGAGCAGGTTACTGGCGCTTCGTGTACACGAAAAATACCGTGTGCACGGCGGATCTGTGGACGGGCCCGGGTTCTGGTTTACACCCGGGGCGTGACACCTGAAGTGCTCAATCCAAGGCAAACCTGGAGTCGGTGAAGAGCGTGTCCACTTGCACGTACAATCAGCTGAACCCATAACCACGGTACATGTCGCGCAAACCTCGGCTCCTAGCAGTGTTCCAAAAATACTTGCGAACCCTCCTGGGTACAACAAAAGGTCCAAGGTTACACTTTATGCTAAAATATCCAAGTATACACCATCTGCTGGAACCAGCCCTGAAGATGTGCAATTTTCACCTGCAGAACGGACTCAGAAAAATCCACCAAAAATACGGACGCGATCGTCGCGTCGAGCCCTTCGAAACGAGTACCTGCACGCCAAAATCCGATTCCCGGAGGCCGAGTTACAAATTCCACAACGCGGAGAGCGCGAAAGTCCACAACAAACACAACTGTAATACGCCGCACAGTAAAGGGGAAAGAAGTATACCTTCGGGCGGATCTCAGCAAATTCCCCGAAAAACACGACGGTAATCCTTGCGACGCGTAGATCCAAAGAGTGTAAAGGCACGACTCAATCCGAGCTCGCACAACAAGTTGCACGCTAAACGGTGCACACCGCCGGAGTCCGCACGCAAAACGGAGCACGGTGCCGAAACCCGCGCGCAAAACGGAGTCCGCACGCAAAACGGTGCACACCGTCGGGGTCCACACGCAAAACGGAGCAATAAAACACGGTCCCTAACACAGACGAGAGTAAGGGGTCAAATCCAATGTCCAAAAGGACGCTCCAAAACTGTGCCAAAAATACCGCAAGAATAACACGTGGGACCTACCTCGACCGCGCCGCGCCGCCCAACCGCCTCCTTGGGACACCTCGCGCGCTTCGCGAGGTCCACGGCGCACCACCGCGCCACCCAAAAATTCCCTCCTCACTCCCTCTCTCGCTCGGGTGGAGAAGAAAGAAAGAAAAGAGGAGAAAATGGCGCGGGGGAGAAAGAAGAAGAAGAAGAAAAAGGGGAAGAGGGAGGTGGTCCACGGACCCGGTCCACAGTCGTGGTCCACCGCGGCAGCCAATGGGGAGCCTGCCTCCCCCGGTCCACAGCACATGGGCGCGCACGCCCGGTCCACGCGCGCGCCCACAGCGCCACGCGGCACGCGTCACCGCGTGCCACGCAGGCGCCGCACCCGCGCGTTGCATGCGCGCGGGACACAGCGAGCGCCACACCGAAGACCCCCGCTCCCCTTCCGCGCGGGCGCCAACGGGGGCCCGCCACGTGGCGGCCCCTGCGTCACCCGCGCAGGAGCGCGTTCCCGAGGCGCCTACGCGCCTCGCACAGTGCGCCGCCGCGCTCCGAGCCGCGCGACACCGCCTCGAAAAGCGTGCCACACCTCGGGATCCGTGCACGCGCCTCGAAAAGCGCGCACTTCATCCGGGCTCCAAATCAAACAAGTAAATAGTCCAATCTTAGCGATTTCGTGAGCTGAATCCGAAAACGATGTCAGTTTTTCCAAATTCTCATCCGAAAATTTGCCGAATGCCCACTCGATCCGATTTTCCCCGCCGGGTCCAAACCTGAAGTCTGATTTGCTAAATTCCAACTCTAGATATTCCCGAAGGCGACCAGAGAGGCAATCCTTTATCCAAACTTCGCCCGGAGTCCAATTTTGACATCTGAATCGCGCGAAACCACTTCTAAACACCCGACTGGTCTTCCAAATTCCCACGGGATCTCCTTTAAGCCCGAAGTCCAACACTTGTGTCCAAAATGTGCACAAACCCCGCCAACGCGCCACAAAGGCCCCCAGAAGTGGCTGGTCAACCAGTAATCACATCGGGGAAAACCAGGTCCTCACATTTAGTCTCTAAAGATGTAAGAGCTAGCCATAGTTCAATTATGCATGCTATATCCAATTCACTAGTACCCTAGCATTATCACATAAGACTAGCTCCAATATGCCTAGTGGGTTATCACAAGTAAGAGGTTAACAATGCTACCCACCTCGAGAGCTAAATCCCTGTCCCAAAATGAAGTCCACGCTCGGTCCAAATGCTCACCGCAACACTGCAAAAAAAATTCCCCAAAAGAACATACACAATTAAATCCCTCAATGTTCACGAAAATCTGTCCAAAACACATCAGTCCAGAGTTGCCCTGTTTTCACCTTCGATAATTGCCCGGAAAATTCCGAGAAAAATACTGTCACGATCCTCGCGACGAACCCGTCGAAACGAGTACCTGCACGCTCAAATCCGAGTTTCCTACACTGAGAAACAAATCCGACAAGGGAACCACCCCGAAATAAACTGCTCTCAAAAACTGTAGCACTAATTCCTGTAAACAGAGATTCTTCACCTTTCAAAAATATTTAGAAAATTCCAACAAAATTTTGGGATATTCCTCGTGATGTGTAGATACAAAACGCCTCTTGAATCACCCCAATCCGAAGCCTGTGCGCGAAGATATCGCCAAAACATTGTGGTGCTGTCCAAAACTCCGCCCACGAAAATGGGTCAAAAGAAAGCTCAGGAAACTCCAAGATAAACTCGAAAAGAGGGGAAGCTCAAAACAGGAAGATCGAAGCCCTACCTGTCGTGAGTCCAACGGCGCAAGAATCGCCTGAAAAAGAGGTCGGAGTAGGCCGGGGGAGCTTGTACACCAAAACGCGACGAAGGGGAACACCAATGGATGAGCGTCGCGCCGTGCCGTAAAAATGCAAACCTCGGGATGCGTTCCACCAAAAATCTCCAAACTCTGCAGATGGATGCAGCACAGGGTGTGGGTCAACTTTGCTGAAGGCCTCAAGTTGGTTTGAAGCTCGGAAATGGTGCAAAAAGGGAAAAAGAAGCAGCTCGGGTCGCTTAAATAGGCCCAGAAAACAATTCGCAAAATACCCAATGTATCCTGGGATTCGGGCGCCCGAATTTTTCCGGGCTGCTACAGTGTTGGGCCCGGCCCAACACTGTGCAGGCCCGAATCCCCCATGGGCCTCCACGTAGCCCGCCGAACATAGAACACCGGAACCGCCCACTAGCCTCCTGCCACGTGGCCCGCCGAACAAACAACACCGAATCCATCCACCGACATCGCGCCACGTGGCCCGCTGTGGTGCCGACACGTGGCGCGCCTGAGCGCGGGAAAGGCCGACAGCGGCCATGTGCGCGCCTGCGCCGCCGCCTGCCGCCTCTGCTTGCACGCGCCCCGAGGCGATAAGAACCCGCTCCGTGGACCCGGCGCACAACACCGCGCCAATGATCCTCCGCCACGTGTCACCACCGGTCCACCGTACACCCACGATCTATTCCGTGGACCACGACCGCTGAACCGACCAATCCTGCCATGCCACGTGGCCTGCCCCCCGGTGCACGACGCCGCCGTGGACCGCGCACCTGCCCGCGCGCCCACGTGCCTGCCCGCGCGTCTGCCCGCGCGCCGCGCGCTGCCCGCGCCTGCCCGCCGCCGCTCCCGTGCCTGCCCGCCGCCGCGCCGCCGCCCTCCGCCGTCGCCGGCGCTGTCCGCCGGCGCCGGAGTTACTGTTCCGGCGTGAACAGTAACCGGTGCTCAAAAATAACAAGTGGGTAGTCCATTTTGACCGTTTTCGCGCGCTGAATCCGAATTTGATATCCATTTCGCCAAATTCCAACTCTAAAAATTGCCGAAGGCATCCGGAAAGATATTCTTTTGTCCAAACTTCGCGCTGAGCCCAATTTTAATATCCATTGCGCGCAAAACCACTTCTATACATTCGATGGGGTCAATTGACTACTCTCGTGATCCATTTAACACCCCGGGTCCAACACTAGTGTCCAATTGGTGCACAAACACCACCAACGCGCCACATGGGCCTCCAGGAGCTGCTGATTAACCAGTGATCTCGTCGTGGGGATCCAGGTCCTCACATCCTCCCCCACTAAGGAAAGTTTCGTCCTCGAAACTAGCTCAATTCCACCAGGAGTCACAAACACGAAGGGTAAGTACTCATCATCATCATCTCCAGCTCTCAAAATGGAGCGAGTCAATCACGGGTGAGGGATCCAAAAACATAACCTTCCTGAGCTGAGACATGAAACACAACAAGGGTTCCATCAAAAGTTGGGGGAAACAGGGTAACCGCCAGTGCAACACGCACCAAACCACAACCTGTGTCAACTCAACCAAGGCAACCCGAAGCACACCCACATGATTATCCAATAAGGAAAAGAGCCCTAACAAGGAGGGGTTCTCACTCGGTCACTTCCGAACCTTGACCATCCGAGTGAACTACTCAGCCGCGGTCTATCATCCAAAGGAACCCTCGGGGACACAACCACAAGCCATGCTTGTCTCAATAGTCCACACAGCGCCAGCTGTGGAATTATCAAACTCATCCCCAGACCGCCTTCCTGCGCCAGGTATCCGCCATCACAGTGGCCCTGTCGGGGTAATCCAGAATGCTCCACCATAACCCAACGGTAATTCCACAGTCGCTACAGGAGGCATCACTAAAACTCGCAGATATCTCTCCCAACACTGGAAATACTAACATTGGCGCTGGTATCAGTCTCATCATCCGATTGCCAAGCTCTCCTGGCACTGCCCAGTCCAAGAAACTCCTCACCTCGACAATAATTGTCGATCTCGGCCAAATCCCAAGTGATATCCATATTGGCCGGATTTCCACCGCCGCTCCTACGGCTCGAACAAAGTGACTCAAGAAGGTATTCTTTTTGAAGCTACAACTTGTACCTCAATAACTTGGCATACAGCTTCATCCACACAGGCATGGTAGCACATCCACAAGTGCTCCACGTACTCCAAGTCGCTCTGGGAGTAAATCATAATATCCTTGGGGGAACACCACTCCCAATCCGTCCAAGTACAACTGGGACGCACAATTTCTCAAATCTTCAAGACAACAGTGCGTTAATTATTCCATTTGGCCTTACTATGAGTTCATAATGCCCTTACCGGATATTGAATGCCATCATGGCAGAATACGCAACTGTACAATTCCACATAGGTACAGATATCGCAGACGAACAACTGCTGGCGTATAACTCCATAAAAAGGTCCTAAATACTACCCGGACCTGTCTACACTCGAACCATAAAAGGACCCTCACAGTCGTGTATCAATGACGTGGCATCACCACCGTACACCAACGGCGTGGTATCAGGTCAAACAGACCCCTCGATCCATCAGATCCTACAACTGCGCCATCAGCTCTCTCAGCTCTACCGGCGATATTCAATGGGGTGCTGTCGAGGGTGGCGCGGTCCCCCGAACCACGTCAAACACAATCTCTTTCTCCCTAACCGGCGGCATCATCAACAGCTCAGGTGAAATCACACCCGGGATCTCATGGGCAATTGAGCTATCCTTGAGTCCCGGTGCCGCCGTAAGCACCTCACACACTGTCGTTATAACCTGTGTGCTATACCTATCTCAACCATCAAGCCTCCTCTCGTCTGTCTCACAGAAGGTCAAAGTCCTCTCTTTCTGCAGTCTAACACTCTGTGGCACCTTACCAATTCAAATCCAAGCACTGGGTCGAAACACCGAACCGCCACAATTACCAGTAAGCCTGCCGGTACAACTCGCGGCCTCAGCTGCACTGGGCATGATCCACAAGCCTCCTCCACATGCACAGCACTAACAGGAACCAGCACCTCGAGTGCACGTGGTAACAAATCTGCCTCTAGTCCATGCAGGAATGCAACATGCTCTAACTCCGACTGCTGTGATGAAATCACACCTGCGCCAACTCGATCCAGTACCGTGGCGCCCTCCAACCGGGCGGCACAGGGTCATCCACTCGATGCAAGTGGTTGTCGCTCAATTGGCCTGAAAGTCAGGGCTATCCACATAGGGAGTACGACCTCTGTCTCTGCTCACACTGAGGCGGCGAATAAGGTCCTCCGCCGATAACAAATCCACGCTACCGCTGCGCCACTCTGATATAGATGCTGATGCGGCCATCGGGGTCCACCCGATCTCTGGCATCCCAGGAACCCGTCATCCCGGAAAAGAAGTCAGAAGTGCCTCTGCCGGCCGATTTGTCCTCCATCACCCGGCGCCAAGCGCCCATATCCAAAACTCACCTCTGGCGGCAGATCCCTATCCAAAGGAACTGCAGTGCCATGCTCTATACACAATACCTACTCTATCGAGGCATCCAAGATCCAAAATCTGTACGGGAGAGACCGAATAAACTGAAAGGTATCTGGCGCAATCCACTCCCAAACACGCCCCTCCTATGCGCCTCATCCCTCGAAACCTGGAGCACGCAGTTCAACAACTGCAAAAAACTCTCAAGCACAATGAGGCTCTCACTTGATCACTCCATCACCACTAACCACGACTCTGCCTCCAAAGGCTCCAAACTCAATCTTACGAGTCGGGGTGGATCATCAGCCAAATCTGGCTCAATAGTTCGGACATATCCCACGGCACCTCTGCTGTCAACTATCCACCCTGCCTCGGTGCCTCGACACAAAACATTGGTACAGAGGGGGTTACTCAGTGCCCTGACAACTGTGTCACCAAGACCAGCTGCTCACTCAGCCGCTGATAAGCCTCTGATAATCCTGTCATCTGGGTCCGGAGTTCTCTGACCTCAATCCGGGTATCCGGCCCAAAACCAACTGCTCAAGCTCAACTGCTATGACAGGATGCACACGGGTCACAACCCAGCGTCGGGGAGACACAGCTCGCCACAACGAAACCACAAAGCAGCACACAACAGCGCTCGACCTAATCCAGCGAAAGTCTAAAGCATGTCACCCATTCCACAACATTATGTTGTCTGCAGCCAACATAATCACCTAGGAGAATAAACATGCCAATCACTCCTCCTGTCCCTTGGGAGAGGTATAAAACTCAATCAGGACTCTCGCTAAAAGTCACGACTCTCACGAAGTCAACCAAGGGTCAAACCATAAGCCTAGGGTTTCTAAGTCCACCATGACCAACAACCTAGGCTCTGATACCACTCTAATCTGTCACGCCCCGGGGTCGAAACTGCGACCCGGGCTCGCCAACAGATCCGCCACCTATGCCAAACCCCGCATAGGCGAAGCGTCCTACCTGCAAGAAAAGTACTACAGCTAACAGATATCAGAGATATAAATGAAAATCCGCTGTATACTAAAATCAACCACTGTACAACTGGAAATAATACAACAAGGTCCGCCTCCCAAAAATAATAATCATACAATATCCTCAGATACAAGACACATAGCTCAACAGGGAGGTATCTCCAATAAATACATCAGTGTACAGGCTCTCAATACAAATAAAATCCTCACTACATCAGTCTCTCAAAAGAGGAAAATAAAACAACTAATCTACTGAAGCTCTCCTCTGAAGGGGTACCGCTACTCCCCGAACATGGGTAGGGATCTAGCTCGCGACTCCCTCGCCTCGATCATCGACCGCAGAAATAGCAACACCCGCTAAGACTCTGCAAAACGAAGGAGAGGAAGAAAAAAAAAGGGGGAAAACACCCAAAGGGTGTGAGAACTACACCAAAAGGGAGTTCTCAGTGGGTACCACCGCCGGACCCGACGGTCTGCCCACTAAGTCCTCAAAAGACAATAACTAACCAAAGCCATAAAGACTGAAATAAGGAAGCTGGAGCCTCTCAACAGCTATCAAGCCTCTATGCCTGCTATGCCTGCCATGCCTGCCTATGCCTGCCATGCCTGCCATGCCTGCCTATGCCTGCTATGCCTGCCATGCCTGCCATGCCTGCCTATGCCTGCCATGCCTGCCTATGCCTGCCATGCCTGCCATGCCTGCCATGCCTGCCTATGCCTGCCATGCCTGCCATGCCTGCCCTGCCTGCCTATGCCTGCTATGCCTGCCATGCCTGCCATGCCTGCCTATGCCTGCCATGCCTGCCATGCCTGCCTATGCCTGCTATGCCTGCCTATGCCTGCCACGCCTGCCATGCCTGCCTATGCCTGCCATGCCTGCCATGCCTGCCTATGCCTGCCATGCCTGCCATGCCTGCCCTGCCTGCCTATGCCTGCTATGCCTGCCATGCCTGCCATGCCTGCCTATGCCTGCCATGCCTGCCATGCCTGCCCTGCCTGCCTATGCCTGCTAAATCGGGTATGCCAGCCTACGCATAACACCGATGGGGGATAGGAGTCTCAAGGACTCAAAGATGCCTGCCAAATCGGGTATGCCAGCCTACGCATAACACCGATGGGGGAAAGGAGTCTCAAGGACTCAAAGATGCCTGCCAAATCGGGTATGCTAGCCTATGCATAACACCGATGGGGGATAGGAGTCTCAAGGACTCAAAGTAACAAGTATCCTAGTAGAATAAATCAGCAGGACTGGATTGTGACACTGATCTATGTGGGAAAGCCCAACCACTAAAGAAAGCCCCGGTCCTCAATCAGATGCAAAAGTACTCAAGTAGTGGGAAACTCTGTCCACTAGAGAAAACAGATACCCAATCTGGTGCACAAATAAATATCCGGTCAACCGCCCAATATCCGCGGTTGCCGCAAAGCCCCACAACTAATCCAACCTGTCCCAGACACCAAGCCCCGACTACACTACCCAGATCCCTGCTCGAACCCGAGCAACACTGACCACCTGACTAACAAATAAGGAGAAAGGAAAAGCATGGTTTCTCCTAAGTCAAGTTCCAATAAGTAGTGTAGCGGTAGAAGATGGCCTAACCAGATGACCATACAAGCATGCAAAAGTCCTTTACTTAACAATATGATTTCAGGTATTCCAGTTCTTACAAAATTTAGAGTATACTATTTTATGAATACTAATTGTAACAAATTGCCACAAGCCGGTCTCTATATACGTGCATAAGATGTCCCAAGGTACATATCACGTGAAATAGTTTAGCAAAAATATTCCTAGTAAGTTTAGACAAAATATCCTTTGCAAGAATTAACATTCAATTCATATTTAGTCTCTAAAGATGTAAGAGCTAGCCATAGTTCAATTATGCATGCTATATCCAATTCACTAGTACCCTAGCATTATCACATAAGACTAGCTCCAATATGCCTAGTGGGTTATCACAAGTAAGAGGTTAACAACGCTACCCACCTCGAGCGCTAAATCCCTATCCCAAAATGAAGTCCACGCTCGGTCCAAATGCTCACCGCAACACTGCGAAAAAACTTCCCCAAAAGAACATACACAATTAAATCCCTCAATGTTCACGAAAATCTGTCCAAAACACATCAGTCCAGAGTTGCCCTGTTTTCACCAGCGAGAAGTGCCCGGAAAATTCCAAAAAAAATACTGTCACGATCCTCGCGACGAACCCGTCGAAACGAGTACCTGCACGCTCAAATCCGAGTTTCCTACACAGAGAAACAAATCCGACAAGGGAACCACCCCGAAATAAACTGCTCTAAAAAACTGTAGCACTTATTCCTGTAAACAGAGATTCTTCACCTTCGAAAAATATTCAGAAAATTCCAAGAAAATTTGGGGATATTCCTCGTGATGTGTAGATACAAAACGCCTTTTGAATCACCCCAATCCGATGCCTGTGCGCGAAGATATCGCCAAAACATTGTGGTGCTGTCCAAAACTCCGCCCACGAAAATGGGTCAAAAGAAAGCTCGGGAAACTCCAAGATAAACTCGAAAAGAGGGGAAGCTCAACAAAGGTCGAAGCCCTGCCTGTCGTGAGTCCAACGGCGCAAGAATCGCCTCAAAAGGAGGTCGGAGTAGGCCGGGGGAGCTCGTACACCAAAACGCGACGAAGGGGAACACCAATGGACGAGCGTCGCGCCGCGCCGTAAAAATGCAAACCTCGAGATGCGGGCCACCAAAAATCTCCAAACTCTGTAGATGGATGCAGCACAGGGTGTGGATCAACTTTGCTGAAGGCCTCAAGTTGGTTTGAAGCTCGGAAATGGTGGAAAAAGGGAAAAAGAAGCAGCTCGGGTCGCTTAAATAGGCCCAGAAAACAATTCGCAAAATACCCAATGTATCCCGGGATTCGGGCGCCTGAATTTTTTCGGGCTGCTACAGTGTCGGGCCCGGCCCAACACTGTGCGGGCCCGAATCCCCCATAGGCCTCCACGTAGCCCGCCGAACACAGAACACCGGAACCGCCCACTAGCCTCCTGCCACGTGGCCCGCCGAACACACAACACCGAATCCATCCACCGACATCGCGCCACGTGGGCCGCTGTGGTGCCGACACGTGGCGCGCCCGAGCGCGGGAAAGGCCGACAGCGGCCATGTGCGTGCCTGCGCCGCCGCCTGCCGCCTCTGCTTGCACGCGCCCCGAGGCGATAAGAACCCGCTCCGTGGACCCGGCGCACAACACCGCGCCAATGATCCTCCGCCATGTGTCACCACCGGTCCACCGTACACCCACGATCTATTCCGTGGACCACGACCGCTGAACCGGCCAATCCTGCCATGCCACGTGGCCTGCCCCCCGGTGCACGACGCCGCCGTGGACCGCGCACCTGCCCGCGCGCCCACGTGCCTGCCCGCGCGTCTGCCCGCGCGCCGCGCGCTGCCCGCGCCTGCCCGCCGCCGCTCCCGTGCCTGCCCGCCGCCGCGCCGCCGCCCTCCGCCGTCGCCGGCGCTGCCCGCCGGCGCCGGAGTTACTGTTCCGGCATGAACAGTAACCGGTGCTCAAAAATAACAAGTGGGTAGTCCATTTTGACCATTTTCGCGCGCTGAATCCGAATTTGATGTCCATTTCGCCAAATTCCAACTCTAAAAATTGCCGAAGGCATCCGGAAAGATATTCTTTTGTCCAAACTTCGCGCTGAGCCCAATTTTTATATCCATTGCGCGCAAAACCACTTCTATGCATTCGATGGGGTCAATTGACTACTCTCGTGATCCATTTAACACCCCGGGTCCAACACTAGTGTCCAATTGGTGCACAAACACCACCAACGCGCCACATGGGCCTCCAGGAGCTGCTGATTAACCAGTGATCTCGTCGTGGGGATCCAGGTCCTCACAATAGGTGTAAACAATAAAACTCGGAAATCTTTGCATAAAAAATAACCCAATGTGGAAAATAAATAACGTACGCAAGATTTTACGTGGAAAACTCCGTCACAGGAGTAAAAAACCACGGGACCGATAACACGATGAAATCCACTAAGATTAAATACGTACAAGGTGATATACCGTAACACTACGACTCAAACTTTTCCATACGCTCTGAGTAGATCTTCTCCGCTCGCTCCGGAACGCTCCACGAATCCACGATTTGCGTCAAACGCCGAATCCACGACATCCAACCGAATCCATGGTCTTCACCAATGTAGCACGTATCGATCACACTAACGCGCCTTGCTCCGAATCCACGAAAGCGGTAGCACCTTGAATCCACAAGGCCACGCGAATCCACGCGCCGATATTCCTTTCGGAAATCGTTGTTTTGTTTATTGGTGGTGATGATAACTGAATACTTAGATCATATAGATAGACAAGGAAAACACCATATAAGTATTCATCAATTTGATTCTATAGAAAATAAAGAGTTTTGAAACCCTAGAATCAAATTGATCAATAGAGAAAGAAAACCCAAAATAAACGGTGTTTACCTTTTCTTCTCTATACGTGGATTACCTTTTATTCCTTTTGGGATATACGAAGTTTAGGAACCTTCGGAATAAATAGGAATACCCTAAAAGATGATATTAGGGTCTATTTATAGGTTAGAAATCTTTTGGAAAGAGATAAGAATAAAAAACTGACTTAACAGATTTTTTCCCGCACGGCGGTCCGGACTGGATTTGGCCGATCCGGACTGTCGTCTTTTTCAAGAGAATTTCCTAAAAAATCAGTTCGGGCTCCGAACTGGAATGACCTGATCCGGACAGATTCATGCAATATTGTAAAGACAAAGTTCGGGGTTCGGACTGGATTGGGGATGATCCGGACTGGAATTTCGCATAAACCAAACCTTGTTCGGGGTTCGGACTGGATGTGGCTGCAAAAACAATTTTCACCTACAAAAAGTCCTCCAAAAATTCCAGAAAAATCACCGCTGCGATCCTCGCAGAGTGTAGATGCAAATCGAGTATTTAAATTTCCCGTTCCGATACTCGTAGGCCGAGAAAAGGCATAAACTCTCCTTCGCTGTCCAAAACATTGCCGCAGTAAAAGGGGTCAAAAGATGCCTCGAAAACCCCACCAAAAACTCGAAACAGAGCGAAGTGATCAACACGGAAATCGAAGGCCTACCTCTCGTGAACACGTTGCCACAAAAATCGGCCAAAAACTCTTTCGGGGTAGCTCAGGGGAGCTCGCGGACGGAACTGAGACGGAAAAGGCCACCGAAAGAGGAACATCGCAGTGCGCCGAGTCGCAGATATCGCCGATGCTGCGGCCCCCAAAATTCCTCAAGATCATACAAAGGGTGGGGAACCAGCTGGGAAGGAGCTCAGCCAAAGTGCCAAGCCCCGGGGTTGAAACTGCGACCCGAGCCCGCCAACAGATCCGCCGCCCATACGGGAAGCCCTGTATAGACGAAGCGTCAACCTGCAAAAAAGAAGGATACTATAGCTATACAGATATCAGAGCTGAAAAAAAAATAAACTACTGAAATAAAATAATACAACTCTAAAAGTACAAATCTGAACCTCACTACAAAAGTCTCTAAAAAATAAAATCTTCAAAAGTAACTAACAATAATAATCCAGCAGACTGTACTACTATGCTCCAAAAGGGGTACAGCTATACTCCAAGGACGGGTTGGGAACTAGCTCGCGACTCCCTCACCTCAATCAGCAACAGAAGGGTCAGCAACTGGAGCAGCAGGAACTGGAAAAGGGGTCCCTGGGAAAAGTCACCATGGCGGGTGTGAGAACTACATCCCACAGTAGTTCTCAGTGGGTACCGCTACCATGCCCGACGGTCTGCCCACTAAGTCTACTAGAGGGAAAAGATGACAGGAAAACTATAATATTGGAAAGATAAGCTGGAAAGAGTCTACAGCAATCATGCCTCTATCTATAATGCTCAAAGGGTGATATAGATGAAAATGATGCATCGACTCTAACCCAAATACACAATCAACCCAATCACAGTGACTGCCAAATGGGGTCCAGCCAAACCTGCGCCCACCTACTGCCACACATCCACAAGAGGACGGGACTTACGTAGGGCGTCCGTGACTGCCAAAACTGGCCCAGCCAGAGGGACTGCGTCGACAAGTCGCGATAGCAAAGTAACAGGCCCAGCTCCGGAGCGGCAATCGAGGGGCGTGACACCACCGAGTAAAGTATTCGCGCATCTCTGTCGAGCTCAATATGTCTCATGCAGGCTATAATCCAAATCCACGATCAATCAGATCGACAATGTCCAACTCACAATACTAACCCACTGGCTGGAGGTACTCAACAGCCGGGACCGTCGTCAACCCAACGGGTCCCAAAACAGGACATCCAACTCACAGACGAGAAAGAACCAACCGACACAGTAAGGGTCCGAGAATCCCGAAAGGTCGGTGTGTAGAATCCCAATCAACCTTTCGAAGTTCTCGACCCGTTACAGTTCGAAAAAACAACTCCCTTGGTAAAACATGCAGAAGAAACCAACCAGGGTCCGAAAGTTCCGGGAGACCAACACCTACAACCCTATCAAACAAGAACATGTTCCAGGTACAGCCCCCGTAGCTTTCGTCCCGAAATAAGGGAACAACCCCTAGAACCCAGGTCACCCAAGCTCTCTCGGGTGAGGAAGTTTGTAATAAAAGATGGCAGTTATTACTGAAAACTATTTTAATCTGAGAAACCCAATTTAATATATTTTAGTTCTTTAATAAAATCAGTTCAAATAAATTTTATTTTCCAAACCCCGAAGGGCTATTGCCTTCACCCAAATCAAACAAGAACAGGCTCCGGTGACCCCTCGAAGTTTGGAAGGAAAAACATTAGTTTATAGAAATTATGTGTCTCAAAAAACAGTCTGGGTTCCAGGTCCTGCTATCACTAGTATACCCTTGTTACTAACATAGTGACGACAAATAAAAACAGAGAAATACGACAATCCGGGACCACCGTTTACCCAACGGCTCCCGCCACAGATATAAGACCAGCTACATCTACCAGACTCCATTCGGCCCCCAAGCACGAGTGTAACATGCATCCCACACTAAAATAAATCCCGACCACTCAGCCCACTACCCGGGCGAGGAAAAACTTGTTACGGCTTTTTGGTATTGGCATATTTCGTGAGTCAAGTAAGTGAGTTGAGTCGGAGTCTTAAAGGGATCAAATTGTTAAATCAGCTTTCGAAGACTCATTGAAGATTCAACATGAGCTCAAGATAACACTCAGGTATGGTTAATTAAACCATGGTGATTATAGTTCATTTATAATCATTGGAATCGGGAAGTTATTGAAACTTGGTTTAGACTTGGGTTTAGGAACTTGGTTTTAACTAACAACTTTATTTAAGTTTGGATTCCGGTACTTGGTTTGTTTTGGTTAAAGCTTATCTTGGAAAAATCAGTTTTTACATTGCGTACCGGAACCACACTTGAAGTTCCTCTAACCCGACACAGAATTTTCTGTAAATTGCATTGCGTACCGGAACACGGACTCGCGTACCGGAACACAATAGAAAAATCTGTGTTTTGCACCATTGCGTACCGGAACGTGATATTTGGTACCGGTACACAATGCCCTATCGGGATAAAATTACTAAACCGACTTTTATCTTTTTCCAAGGGTTATAAATAGATACTTAGGGTTTCTCAACGAGGGTTACCAATACCGATCAATTCAGAAACACTCGAGAGCAACCCTAGAGGCTGGTTTTTACCGTTCTTCTTTTTCGCCTCTTTTAGGTCAATTCGACGGTTCTTCCAAGATCTATCTTTTATCGAATTGACCTAGTCTTTGCTTAGAGATTTCTTCTACGGTTCCTCAATGAGAATCTAAGCAAAGGATCACCATCGAAGCCTATATTCTTTATCGGCTATTTGCGTCGTGGATTCGACGTGGCATCGTGGATTCGACGTGGCATCGTGGATTCGATGTGTTGAAGGCGTTTCGTGGATTCGAAACGTGTGCTCGTGGATTCGAGTGGCGTTCGTGGATTCGAACGTGTGCAGTGGACGTGCAATCGGTGGAGCGCAAGGTCCGAAGAAGTTGAAGGAGGGGTTAAATCCGTGGAGACGGTAATCACCTTGTTATTCTTCTTTTCTTAGGGGATTGTTATTGCGTGGACATCCAATCGGTGAGCGCAAGGTCCGAAGAAGTTGAAGGAGGGGTTTGAGTCCGTGGAGTCGGTAATCACCTTGTTATTCTTCTATTCTTATTGGATTGTTATTGCGTGTTGGTCCCGTGGTTTTTCTCCCGGATTGGAGTTTCCACGTAAATCTCGGTGTGCTGTTTTTATTTTCCGCATTGGTTTTTATTTTGCACTGAGATTTGGTTTTATAAGTATTACACCTATTCACCCCCCCTCTAGTTGTTTGATAGTACCTATTTAGATCCTTGTGGATCCTTAATATATAAACACCTACAATTGGTATCAGAGAGGGTTTTAGGTTTATCTATTATGTTGGGTGAAAGTGGTAATATTTATAGACCTCCACTTTTTTATGGGACTAATTATGCGTATTGGAAAGTACGGATGAGAGCTTTTCTCATCTCAATTGATGAGCGAGTTTGGCAAACCATGGAAGACGGTTGGGTGCATCCTGTTGAGGAAGTAGGAAATTCTACTAACCCAAAACCTCGCTCTAGTTGGTCCAAAGAGGAATTTGAAAGATCTTCTGTGATGACCTGGATCTCTGCAGAGCTCTGGTGGAGTCATTGGTGGCTTCTGGGAGCCTGTTTTGTGTGTCGGAGGTGTTTGTGCACCAATTGGACACAAGTGGCGGACTTCGGGCTTAAATGGATCACGTGGGTGATCAGTGGACTCCGTCGGATCCTTAGAAGTGGTTTCGCGCGAAGCGGATATTAAAAATGGACTCAGCGCGAAGTTTGGACCAAGGAACACCCTTCCGGATGCCTTCGGCAAATTTTGGAGTTGGAATTTGGAAAAATGGACATCAAATTCGGATTCAGCGCGCGAAAACGGTCAAAACGGACTACCCACTTGTTATTTTTGAGCTTCGGGTACTGTTCATGCCGGAACAGTGTTTCCGGCCGCCGGCGGGCAGCGGCGGCGGCGGGCAGCGGCGGAGCACGGTGGACGGGCTCGGGCAGGCGGCGGAGCGGCCGCGGGCAGCGCGCGGGCGCGGGCAGCGCGCGGGCAGGCGCGCGGGTGCACGGGCAGGCGCGCGGTCCACGGGCCGTCGTGCACCAGGGATTGGACACGTGGCATTACTGGATTGGACCGTGTTGTGGGCGCGGTTCACGGGTGGCGCGGGGTGTACGGTGGACCGGGAGGGGCCACGTGGCGACCAGTGGTTGGCCGGTCCACGTGTGCCCGGTCCACGGAACTGGATTGCTGGCCTCGGGATTCGCGCCTGGCAAGGGGCGCAGGCGGCGGGCGCAGGCGCACGTGGGCGCGTTGACGCGCGGTTCCCGCGCGTGGGCCGCCACGTGTCGACCTTCCGCGTGGGCCACGTGGCGCAAGGCGGTAGGGCAGCACGGCTGTCCGCTGTGCGGGGGGCGACGTGGAGGCCCGGGAGGCTTTTGGGCGCGCACAGTGTTGGGCCGGGCCCAACACTGTAGCCGCCCGAAATCGGGAGCGCCCGGAAAAAGGGACATGTTGGGAATTTCTGGATTTGTTTCTTTCAGCCTATAAATAGGCCGAGTTCAGCAGTGAAGAACTCTCTCCCTGTTCCTCCTTTCACTGTGCAACCTTCACAAGAAATCTTCATCTCCCAGAGCCGGATCCATCTGCAGATTCTAGGATTTTTCGGCGGCACGCATCCCGAGGTTTGCATTTTTACGGCGCGGCACGACACTCGTTCGTTTGTGATCTTCTTCGTCGCATTTTGGTGCGAGGACTCCCCCGTCTTACTCCGACCTCCGATTGAGGCGATTCTTGCGCCGTTGGACTCACGACAGGTAGGGCTTTGATCTTCGTGTTTTGAGATCCTCCTCATTTCGAGTTTATCTTGGAGTTTCCCGAGCTTTCTTTTGACCCATTTTCTTGGGCGGAGTTTTGGACAGCGCCACAGTGTTTTGGCGATATCTTCGCGCACAGGCATCGGATTGGGGTGATTCAAAAGGCATTTTGCATCTACACATCACGAGGAATATCCCCAAATTTTCTTGGAATTTTCTGAATATTTTTCGAAGGTGAGAAATCTCTGTTTACAGGAATAAGTGCTACAGTTTTTGAGAGCAGTTTATTTCGAGGTGGTTGCCTTGTCGGATTTGTTTCTCAGTGTAGGAAACTCGGATTTGAGCGTGCAGGTACTCGTTTCGACGGGTTCGTCGCGAGGATCGTGAGAGTATTTTTCTTGGAATTTTCTGGGCACTTCTCGCAGGTAAAAACAGGGCATCTTTGGGACTGAATTCTGGACAGCATGTTTGCGGATACTTGTATGCTTATTTGTGTGTATGTTTTTGGGGTAATTTTGTACAGCGATCGCGGCGGCTTATCGGTTTGGGCGAGAGCACTATTTGGACTTGGAATTAGCGATCGAGGTGGGTGGTTGTTGTTTACCTCTATTTTGACATGCTCACTAGGAATATTAGAGTGATCCCTTTATTTGGACATGCATGCTTAAGTGATATAAAATTGTGAGCCTTTCCTATGGAAATTACTATTGTGGATATTTGATAGTGGTTGGGACTTATACATGTTGGTATGGATGGAATGTTAGCGCTTAACCTTGCATGTGGATTGGATTATTTATCATGGGCTTTATGATTATCTTGTTAGTGGTTGGTACTATTTGAGGACTTTATGACATGCATAGGTGGATAGTGATGCTTTATCATGGATTATAGACATGTGTGGTTGGATAATGTTTTAGCATGATGGTTATATCTATGCGGAGTTATTAATTGTTACACATGTGGAACCACTATTGGACACCTTTTCCTTTATTTCCTTGAGAACACTTGCATGCTTGTATGGACATCTAGATAGGCCATCTTTTATTGCTACACTTTCATGCTGGAACTTGACTTAGGAGAAACCTTGTTTGCTTCTTTCTCCTTTTCGTTAGTCAGGTGGGTTTGCTCGGGTTTGAGCAGGGGTTTGGGATAGTGTAGCCGGGGCCTGGATTATGGATTATGGGTTTTGGCACCGACCGCGGATATTGGGCGGTTGACCGGATGTCGGTTATAGGACATCGGTGGCAGGGCATGATTATGGACTAGAGGGTTTTGTGGCAACCGCGGATAGTAGGCGGTTGACCAGATGTCGGATGTGGGACATGATTGTGATTGTGGGTTATTCCGGCGACCGCGGATATTGGGCGGTTGACCGGAGGTCGGTTGTGAGACTGGGTTGTTGATTGTGGGGTATTGCGGCAATCGCGGATATTGGGCGATTGACCGGATGGTTACTCTTGCATCTGATTGGGAATCAGTTTTCTTTTAGTGGAGGGTGGTGTTCCACTGGGGCTTTATAGTTGTGATCCAATCCTGCTTTTGTTACTTATCACACCGGCGCGGTTATTGCCCGGTGATGCTTTCCTCGTGCGGGTCGCTCCCCTCGAGTTCCCCTCCGGAGGCCGGGGCCAGAAAGTTATGGACAGTTTTGCTATCACATCGGCGCGGCTTATTTGCCCGATGATGAGGGCGGCAGCAGGAACTTTGCTATCACATCGGCGCGGCTTACTTGCCCGATGATGAGGGCGGTACAAATTGGGTTAATCTGGGACGGTTGGTTATTGTTGCATACGGTTATTCCAGTCTAGGACTGTATCTTAGAGGCATAGTAGTGGTAGATTTCCCTTTTTCAGTGGTTTCATTTCTTACCACTCTTCTTCCTTTTTGCCTCTGGTAGACCTGGTGGGTGTGTCGGAGTTTGAGGTTTTACCCACTAGGGGAGGCTACTGGTTTACTAGTAGTTCTCACCCCCATTCTTCGTTTCTCTTTTTCTTCTCCCTTGTTTTGCAGTGTCTTCTGCGGGTGCTGCTGGGCTTTCAGCGGCGGGTCGAGGAGAGAGGACGGCTGAGTAGATAGATCTCGAGGCAGGATGAGCATGTTAGCTGGACTGTTGGTGTTCCCAGGTTTCCTCAGACGGTTGTACTTTTACATTTGGGACTGGCTTTTGCCAGCAGGTTGTATTTATTTTGGTGAGCTGGGAGAGACTGATGTATCATTCATACAGATGTATTGTATTTTATTTCCAGCTTCAGTCTGAGATGTATTAGTTTTAGTTCAGCTCTGTTGTTTTTTGCTCTTTTATTATTATCTCTTATATCTGAGCAGGTTTGGCGCTTCGTGTACACGGGAAATACCGTGTGCACGGCGGATCTGTAGACGGCCCCGGGTTCTGGTTTACACGCGGGGCGTGACAGATTAGGTGGTATCAGAGCTTAGGGATAGGTCATTTGGGACTTAGGAAACCCTAGGCTTTTGGGCGGACCCTAGGATGTTAGTGCGTGAGAGACGCGACATTTTGCGAAAGTCGGTGATTTATTTGTTTGACTCTTCCTGTGAGTGAAGAGGGATCGACATATCCTATTTTTGTGGGACAGTTATGTTGGCTGCAGACAACATAAAGTTACAAAAATAGAGGGATGTTTTTGACTTTCGCTAGATTGGGTCGAGTGTTTGGGGTGTGCTGATTTGCGGTTTTGTCGTGGTGAGCGGTGTCTCCCCGACGTTGGGCCCTGACCCGGGTGCACCTTGGTGCGGCAGTTGGGTCTGAGCTGGTTGTTTCGGGCCGGATACCCAGATTGGAGTCTGAGAGCTCCGGACCCGAAGGGTAGGTGTGTTGGGGGCAGATCAGCGGAGAGGTGACACAGTTGTCGGATCAGCGTCGTGGCACAGTCGTCGGATCAGCGCAGTGGCACAGTTGTCGGAGCGGTGACACAGTTGTCGGATCAGCGCAGCGGCACAGTTGTCGCAGTAGCGAGTAGCCCCCTCCGTGCCGACGTTTAGTGTTGGGGCACCGAGGTAGGGTGGACAGTTGACAGCGGGTAAGCTGTGGGATTGTTTTGATCAAGTAAGCCAGTTTTGGCGGATGAGTCACCCCAATTTGTGGGATTGAGTATGGAGAGTGGCATTGTGGTTCCTTTGGATTTGGATCTACCGCCTGAGGCGAGTTCTGCTTGAGGCGCTTGGCGCCGGGTGATGGAGGACAGATCAGTCGGAGGAGACATTCCCGACTCTTTTTTCCAGGATAGTCGATTTTTGAGACTGTCGGAGCACATATGTTACAGCGGTCGGTGTGGTGGTAGGTTTGAGTTGTTCCAGACTTTTGGGTTCGTATCTTCTTGATACGAGAGAATTCCCTTCTTGGTGGGTAGTGCTCTTGCTTCATTGCTTGGGTTAGGGGGCAGGATGGTCACCTCGCACACGGGAGGCTTATTTTCCCAATCGCGCTTAGCATGTGGAGGAGAGTTGTTGGTCCTGCCCGGTGCAGCTTGAGTCCTGGATTTTACCGGTAGACCTGATGGTCTTGGCTCCGCTGAGGGATGTTGTTTTGGTACTTGTTGGGCTGGCTGGTTCGGTTTCCTTTCGCGGCGGATGATTATGCCGCGAGGACAGTTTTCTTGGGGAGCCAGGCCCGGAGGTGTTGGTGTACTTGGGTTGCTTGAAGGTTATCTTCGCCTCTATGGTTTTGACTTTGTGAGCGAGGCGGATGTTTCGCAATGGATGAGTAGCCTTTTGGCTGGTATGATTGAGGGACCTACGGCGGCGCTGGGACTCGGGGATACCCCCTTTGGTTGCGAGTTCCCAGCTGTTCTCCTATCGGAGTGGTTTTGCATGACACTAGTTTGGGAGTTGAGGACACAACCCCAGGATTCGATGTTTTGGAAATTTTGTCAGACCAAGTGTGTCGCCTTTGGGGGCGCCGGTGCTATTCGAGTTGTGGATGGTTGGTTCACTTCGGCTTTGTGTGGATCCCCGGGAATTTGATGAAGTGACCATCTGGAGCTAGCACCCTTGTCGAGCTTGAAGGATTTGATTTACCGGTTGTAAGGGTCCCGGGTCTTCCTGAAGGTTGGTTTGCAATCTGGTTTTCTCGACTGCATATGGCTGTGTGTTGATGGCGGAGAGTTTGGGAATTGCTTCTACACCCCGACGGTTTAAAGATTAGAGATCAGAGTCTACGTGATCAGTTGGGGGACTTATATTGGATACCTTGGGAGTACAGAGGTATTGGGATCAAGCTTTTGTGCCGATGGACTTGTGGTTGGATTATCGGGGGCCCTGGGGGGGGAGTGGATGCTTTTGCCGATGCAGACTACTTGGTCACTCGAGCGGTTAGCCTAGCTGTTCTTGGATGAGGTGGTGCGGTTTTCTGGAATGCCCGCCTCAATTTTGTTCTGATTAGAGACCCGAGGGTTGTATCGCGTCTCTGGAGGAGGTATTAGACAGCCTTGGGAGCTTGAGTGGTGGATGATTGGATATTTACCCCCTCTATTTGGTTGAGGTTCCGGGTAGAGGATTGATTTTAGTTTCGAGGACGAAACTTTCTTTTAGTGGGGGAGGATGTGATGACCTGGATCTCTGCAGAGCTGTGGTGGAGTCATTGGTGGCTTCTGGGAGCCTGTTTTGTGTGTCGGAGGTGTTTGTGCACCAATTGGACACAAGTGGCGGACTTCGGGCTTAAATGGATCACGTGGGTGATCAGTGGACTCCGTCGGATCCTTAGAAGTGGTTTCGCGCGAAGCGGATATTAAAAATGGACTCAGCGCGAAGTTTGGACCAAGGAACACCCTTCCGGATGCCTTCGGCAAATTTTGGAGTTGGAATTTGGCAAAATGGACATCAAATTCGGATTCAGCGCGCGAAAACGGTCAAAACGGACTACCCACTTGTTATTTTTGAGCTTCGGGTACTGTTCATGCCGGAACAGTGTTTCCGGCCGCCGGCGGGCAGCGGCGGCGGCGGCGGGCAGCGGCGGAGCACGGTGGACGGGCTCGGGCAGGCGGCGGAGCGGCCGCGGGCAGCGCGCGGGCGCGGGCAGCGCGCGGGCAGGCGCGCGGGTGCACGGGCAGGCGCGCGGTCCACGGGCCGTCGTGCACCAGGGATTCGACACGTGGCATTACTGGATTGGACCGTGTTGTGGGCGCGGTTCACGGGTGGCGCGGGGTGTACGGTGGACCGGGAGGGGCCACGTGGCGACCAGTGGTTGGCCGGTCCACGTGTGCCCGGTCCACGGAACTGGATTGCTGGCCTCGGGATTCGCGTCTGGCAGGGGGCGCAGGCGGCGGGCGCAGGCGCACGTGGGCGCGTTGACGCGCGGTTCCCGCGCGTGGGCCGCCACGTGTCGACCTTCCGCGTGGGCCACGTGGCGCAAGGCGGTAGGGCAGCGCGGCTGTCCGCTGTGCGGGGGGCGACGTGGAGGCCCGGGAGGCTTTCGGGCGCGCACAGTGTTGGGCCGGGCCCAACACTGTAGCCGCCCGAAATCGGGAGCGCCCGGAAAAAGGGACATGTTGGGAATTTCTGGATTTGTTTCTTTCAGCCTATAAATAGGCCGAGTTCAGCAGTGAAGAACTCTCTCCCTGTTCCTCCTTTCACTGTGCAACCTTCACAAGAAATCTTCATCTCCCAGAGCCGGATCCATCTGCAGATTCTAGGATTTTTCGGCGGCACGCATCCCGAGGTTTGCATTTTTACGGCGCGGCACGACACTCGTTCGTTTGTGATCTTCTTCGTCGTATTTTGGTGCGAGGACTCCCCCGGCTTACTTCGACCTCTGATTGAGGCGATTCTTGCGCCGTTGGACTCACGACAGGTAGGGCTTTGATCTTCGTGTTTTGAGATCCTCCTCATTTCTAGTTTATCTTGGAGTTTCCCGAGCTTTCTTTTGACCCATTTTCTTGGGCGGAGTTTTGGACAGCGCCACAGTGTTTCGGCGATATCTTCGCGCACAGGCATCGGATTGGGGTGATTCAAAAGGCGTTTTGCATCTACACATCACGAGGAATATCCCCAAATTTTCTTGGAATTTTCTGAATATTTTTCAAAGATGAGAAATCTCTGTTTACAGGAATAAGTGCTACAGTTTTTGAGAGCAGTTTATTTCGAGGTGGTTGCCTTGTCGGATTTGTTTCTCAGTGTAGGAAACTCGGATTTGAGCGTGCAGGTACTCGTTTCGACGGGTTCGTCGCGAGGATCGTGAGAGTATTTTTCTTGGAATTTTCTGGGCACTTCTCGCAGGTAAAAACAGGGCATCTTTGGGACTGAATTCTGGACAGCATGTTTGCGGATACTTGTATGCTTATTTGTGTGTATGTTTTTGGGGTAATTTTGTACAGCGATCGCGGCGGCTTATCGGTTTGGGCGAGAGCACTATTTGGACTTGGAATTAGCGATCGAGGTGGGTGGTTGTTGTTTACCTCTATTTTGACATGCTCACTAGGAATATTAGAGTGATCCCTTTATTTGGACATGCATGCTTAAGTGATATAAAATTGTGAGCCTTTCCTATGGAAATTACTATTGTGGATATTTGATAGTGGTTGGGACTTATACATGTTGGTATGGATGGAATGTTAGCGCTTAACCTTGCATGTGGATTGGATTATTTATCATGGGCTTTATGATTATCTTGTTAGTGGTTGGTACTATTTGAGGACTTTATGACATGCATAGGTGGATAGTGATGCTTTATCATGGATTATAGACATGTGTGGTTGGATAATGTTTTAGCATGATGGTTATATCTATGCGGAGTTATTAATTGTTACACATGTGGAACCACTATTGGACACCTTTTCCTTTATTTCCTTGAGAACACTTGCATGCTTGTATGGACATCTAGGTAGGCCATCTTTTATTGCTACACTTTCATGCTGGAACTTGACTTAGGCGAAACCTTGTTTGCTTCTTTCTCCTTTTCGTTAGTCAGGTGGGTTTGCTCGGGTTTGAGCAGGGGTTTGGGATAGTGTAGCCGGGGCCTGGATTATGGATTATGGGTTTTGGCGGCGACCGCGGATATTGGGCGGTTGACCGGATGTCGGTTATAGGACATCGGTGACAGGGCATGATTATGGACTAGAGGGTTTTGTGGCAACCGCGGATAGTAGGCGGTTTACCAGATGTCGGATGTGGGACATGATTGTGATTGTGGGTTATTCCGGCGACCGCGGATATTGGGCGGTTGACCGGAGGTCGGTTGTGAGACTGGGTTGTTGATTGTGGGGTATTGCGGCAATCGCGGATATTGGGCGATTGACCGGATGGTTACTCTTGCATCTGATTGGGAATCAGTTTCTTTTAGTGGAGGGTGGTGTTCCACTGGGGCTTTATAGTTGTGATCCAATCCTGCTTTTGTTACTTATCACACCGCCGCGGTTATTGCCCGGTGATGCTTTCCTCGTGCGGGTCGCTCCCCTCGAGTTCCCCTCCGGAGGCCGGGGCCAGACAGTTATGGACAGTTTTGCTATCACATCGGCACGGCTTATTTGCCCAATGATGAGGGCGGCAGCAGGAACTTTGCTATCACATCGGCGCGGCTTACTTGCCCGATGATGAGGGCGGTACAGATTGGGTTAATCTGGGACGGTTGGTTATTGTTGCATACGGTTATTCCAGTCTAGGACTGTATCTTAGAGGAATAGTAGTGGTAGATTTTCCTTTTTCAGTGGTTTCATTTCTTACCACTCTTCTTCCTTTTTGCCTCTGGTAGACCAGGTGGGTGTGTCGGAGTTTGAGGTTTTACCCACTAGGGGAGGCTACTGGTTTACTAGTAGTTCTCACCCCCATTCTTCGTTTCTCTTTTTCTTCTCCCTTGTTTTGTAGTGTCTTCTGCGGGTGCTGCTGGGCTTTCAGCGGCGGGTCGAGGAGAGAGGACGGCTGAGTAGATAGATCTCGAGGCAGGATGAGCGTGTTAGCTGGACTGTTGGTGTACCCAGGTTTCCTCAGACGGTTGTACTTTTACATTTGGGACCGGGTTTTGCCAGCAGGTTGTATTTATTTTGGTGAGCTGGGAGAGACTGATGTATCATTCATACAGATGTATTGTATTTTATTTCCAGCTTCAGTCTGAGATGTATTAGTTTTAGTTCAGCTCTGTTGTTTTTTGCTCTTTTATTATTATCTCTTATATCTAAGCAGGTTTGGCGCTTCGTGTACACGGGAAATACCGTGTGCACGGCGGATCTGTAGACGGCCCCGGGTTCTGGTTTACACGCGGGGCGTGACATCTTCTTACAATGGGAAAGGTATGAACGCTCTATTTAACTCTCTTTCCTCGACTGAATTTACACGAATTTCCGCGTGTGAAACCGCGAAGGAAATTTGGGATATTCTCAAAATTACACATGAGGGTACTAATCTTGTAAAAATTCAAAAGCTCCAGATGCTTACAAGTCAATTTGACTCTATTCATATGGAAGAGCATGAATTGTTTACAGATTATTACACTAGACTTCAAGATGTAATCAATACATGTGCTAATTTAGGAGAAAAGATCCCGGAGTCGAAAATTGTAAGAAAGATACTTCGGACTCTTCTGGAACGGTTTAGGGCAAAGGTTACCGCCATTGAAACCGTTAGTCATCCGGATGAGATGAGTGTAGAGGAATTAGTAGGTGCTTTGCAAACTTATGAAATGACTTTTCCTACTAATCAAGTTTCTTCCAAGTCTTCTTCTAAGCTTACAGGTATTGCATTCAAATCAACAAAGGAAGAAGATAGCGAATCAAGTTCCGATGATGAAATCTCTTTTGCCGATTTTGAAGAACAATTGGCGCGGATCACAAAGAAATTTCGTCGGAAATTTTGGAAGAATCGAACCGATGGATCTTCTTCCACGAAACCATCTAAAGGATCATCGGGTTCTAAATCCTCTAACCTCAAAAGCTTTGCAAAACCTTCTAAGGAAAAAGATGAATTCGAAGGGGAAATCCGATGTTATAGATGCAAAGGCTACGACCATATTTCAACGGATTGTCCTTCTCCGAAATTATATAAAAAGAAGGCTTTGCAAGCGAAAACTTGGGACGATTCTACTTCTAATGAATCGACCTCAAGTAAAGAGGAAAACGCCGTTGCTTTTCATGCCTCTAAAATTCCCTCTTCTAATTTGTGTTTATCATCTTTAGTCACTGACTCTACTCCTTTGATTTTGCATGAAACATCAACATCCGGTGGAGAGTCATCAAGTGAGGGGGAGTCGGACGAAGAAGAACTCGTTGAGGCATATGAACAACTTCTTACCGAATCAAAGAAGATGGCCAAACATATTAAGAAGTTGAGGAAGCAACGACTTGAGATTCAAGACGAGAATCAAGCTTTAAAGATCAAACTCCATGATCTCGAGGAGGAACAAGGACGTTTATTGGATAATAATAAAATCCTCCAAGAAAAGTTAAACCAATCGGAGACAAACGCTAAATCACATATGGACAAGTTTGGTTTTCTAGAAAAACAGTTTGAGGAAATTCATGTCACCAACCAAGCTTTGACCAAGCAAGTTCATCAACTCAAATCCGACATACAAAGGCTTTCAACCGTTTCCAAGAAACTAGATTGTATGTGCGGATTAGGTCAAACAAGCAAGGTTGGTTTGGGATTTAAAAAGAACCAAACTGTGAAGGCTTCAAGTTCCACTATCAAATCGAAAGGAAGGACGTGTCACCTTTGTGGACTTGAAGGACATTTGGTGAAGGTTTGCCCGAAAAAGAGAAAGAAAAATTCTTCGGCAACTTCATCTAAGGAGCGGACTCAAGGGACTCAAAAGATACATCAAGTCAAAGGAGTTCACTCATCCCACCAAAGGTCCGAGCCGAAACATCAATCATTCAAGTGGATCACTGCGAGGCAAAGACCTAAGGTGGATCGACAGTCAAAGCTATCAACTCCCGGCCACAACGAATCAAGACAACCCAAAATCCGACGATTTTGGATTCGGAAAGGTGATATCTTTCCTTGTCTTAAGTTCTAAATAGCTTATGACTGTATGTAATGCTTTGATTGGTTTTCCCTTCATATTTTTCTTAATCTCTGCATTACATGTTTTCAATGCTCTTTGTTTTTATGTTTTGTTTTTTGAACAAAAGGTTTTTAATGAACAAGTGCATTGAATAAAAAGGGGCTTCACGTTTATTCACTCCAAATTAATTTTATATGGATTATCAACTTTACTCCATAATCACATTCTTGAAGATACTTCATTATAGGAGTTTTTTATATTATAAGCATCAAATTTTAGAAATCATGTGTGATCTTTAGATGCTTAATCTATCTCGGTTGTGTGAATTCATTGTGTCAAACGTGAGACAACTGATAGACTAAAATTTCGGATTTAATTCTTTCACGTAAGAGATTGCATTCTTACAAGGGTAAATAAATGATTTATAAAAGATGTGGAAAGAGTTACATCCGAAAGGAGTGTGAAAACTACCACGACATGTTGGAAAGAGCTGCCACCCCGGTCGTCCGGTTTGTGTGTGAAGCTACCACATGTTATGGATGCTTGGATAATATTTTATGAGAATTTTTTAGTTGAAGCATTCGGAGATTTATATTCAAAGTTCTTATTTTGAACAATCTCCTGGTTGGTATAAGGTGGGATAGTTGAAAGATGCTCAAAGAGCCACCCTTAGGTATTTTAGTGCTTATCTCAATTTGAAAGGGTAGAATTCAAGATTGATGTCGTTTGGAAATCTCCGTAAGTCATCTTTGTAAATCCGTTACATCTTGATAGACTTTGGATCTCAAGATTATTTTTGATGACTTGTGTTTGATGAATATAACATGAAAAACGGTTTATAATGTTTTACCTTTATTTTTCATGATTTTGGAGTAAACCTTTTTAATTTTTATAATTAATTGGATTGAATGACATCTATGTGAATTCATTGTTTTTCAAAGCACTTAAATGGATTTCTTGATTGTATACAAATCGGTATTTGAAAAGATTTCAAAATTTGGATTTGTTTCAAGAAATTTTTGCTTTTTGGCTCTGTTGTTCCGGTACCTGCTTTTTAGTACCTGAAAATCCAATCCGGATTAGAAAATCCAATCCGGATCCCGAATGTGAAGTTTTCTGGTTTTTCACTTGCGTACCGGTACTACATTTTTAGTACCGGAACTACATTGCGGATCCGGATCCCCCTGCCTGTCAATCCGGATCCCGAACGATGGTTTTTCGGTTTTTACACTGCGTACCGGTACGCGACTTCTAGTACCGGTACACGATCTGGGATTCTTTATATTCCGAAACTACAATGTTTTTATTTCATCTCTCCCACTTCAAAACCCTTCCTCTCTCTCTCTAAAACATCTCTAAGGTGTTTTTCATCAAGATCAAGTGATTTGTTGCTTTGATTTGTAAGTTTCTTCATTAATCTTGCTTATTTTTGTTTCAAAACCCTAGTTTTTAGGTTTTGATGTTTTATTTTGGGATTTTTGAGTTGATCCTTACTCCAAATGAAATCTCTTGCTTAAATCACTCTTAATTCATGTTTAGAACATATTTGGTTGCTTTCTATCTAATTAGATTCATGTTTCCATGCTTATTTGATTGAATCTAACATTTTCATGTGTTCTTGACATAGAAAAAATTGAGAATTAGGGCTTTTAATGCAAATGAATTTTAAATGATGAATCATCAATTGTGACATGTTTAGAATGTTTCTTAGACATGTTTAAGCCTTCCTATACGATCAAATCATAGTGCATTGTGTTCTTTGTAGGAAATGGCATTTTCATGGCTTCTTGCACAAGTGGTTTTGATGGCCACTGGAAGTGGACGTGGTCGCAGTTCAGGAAAGAAAAAGGCTACCAAACGATCACGCAATGAGGATTCAACTAGCTCAGAATCTGAACATTCCTCAGAATATGAAGAGGAATCAGTTCAAGGAAAGGGGAAAGCACCTTTGGCTTCAAGGAAAAAGAAGGGTGCGGATTCTCCTCCGCGTAGAAGTACCGGTGGACCGGTAATACGCGAGCGCTCTCAACGGAGATCAAATGTTGATGAAAGTGAACCGCATGTGAGTGCAAAACGCCGTGCCAGATTTGCAAACCGCACATGCATTGGAGAGCGACACGTGAACTTTAACGAGCTATGTCGTGAGGTGCCAGACTTTGCAAGGCTTTTGGAACGAAGTCATATTCGGCCACTTGGCAGAGTTCAACCTAAGATGGGTTTTTGTGTGGAGATCATCAGGGAATTCTACATGCGAGGTAACATACTTCAAAAAGACCATGACACCGGAGCCTTTGTCTTTGAAACAACAGTTAGAGACGTCAAGTTTGACATTACTCCAGTAGTAATTGGTGCAAACCTTGGATTAGCTGTTGACACTACTGGTCTTTATTATACTGATGGAAATTTCCAACATGATACCCATTGGGATATGGTTGTGGACTCTATCTGCAAGACAGGGACGCACACGAACAGATCATATGTTGAATCAAAGGACCTAAAACCAGAGTATCATATTTTGTCCTTAATTGTATGCTACAACCTATTGCCCACACTGGGGACCAAAAGGATTCGATGGGATCGATTGTTACTTCTCTTTTTCCTCGGTCACCCGGAAAGTGCAAATGGAATTAACACCAACATTCCATTTCTCATTTGGCAGCAAATGGTACATGTCATTGAAGGATCAAGGCAACGTGACCTTCTACCGTATCCAATCTTGATTACTCGTATTCTGGAAGATCACGGAGTGGACATTTCTTGTGCCAAATATGATTATGGCTTGGGGGCAATTGATGGAATCACTTTAGCCAAGTCGATTAGCACTTTGAAGACATTTGGGCATACAAAAGCCTATGCAAGTGAAGCGACAGTGAGTGCACCACCTCGTCAAGAATCTCCTGAACCAGATGAGGTCATAACTCTTCAAACCTTGCATCGGGATGTTCGTTCATTAAAGCAAAGGATGGAGCAAAGGATGGAGCAAGGTTTCAAGAAACTTGAGGACGGTTTAAAGAAAATCTTCGATATCCTTGGGTGTAAACATGATGATGTGGTCACTGGAGCAACTGCACCGAGTACATCGCATGGACCAACATCACATGATGATGATGATGATTCAAATGAGGATGAGTGATCTCTTTTCCTTCTTGTTTTTGGTTTTCTTTTTCTTTTCACTTTGTGACGAACAAGAACTCTTATGGGCATGTAACTAAGAACTTATCCTTCTAGTATGTTTCTTTTTGTCTGTTTAACTGTTTGACAATTTGTGACAAAAAGGGGGAGAACGGAAATGATGGACATATCATAAAAAGGGGGAGACAGAAAATAATGATTGCATCACAAAGGGGGAGAACATGGATGCTCAAGACAGGGGGAGAACATAGAGTACATGGATGCTCAAGACAGGGGGAGAACATGGAGAACATGGATAGTCAAGATAGGGGGAGATAAAGAAAAGATTGAAAGAGCCACAAAACAAAAAGCTGGAAAAACAAAAGAACCAAATGGAAGACGAATCAAATGTAGGATTTTAACTTCTAACGACTAACGTTTGATTTTGTTTGGAGTTTTGTTTTGCAGGAATTACATCACTTTAAGACTCCAAGTCCTAAGTCATAGAGTATGTTCTAGGACTGTTTGATTCAAATGTATTTTGCATTTATTGGATCTTTCACGCAAAAAAAATCAATGTTTTGGTGATGACATTGAATTTCGAATTTTTGGTTTAAGATGAGTGACTTGAGCGTTTTTATGTATTTTTGGGTTTTGTCACGAAATTGCCAAAGGGGGAGATTGTTACGGCTTTTTGGTATTGGCATATTTCGTGAGTCAAGTCAGTGAGTTGAGTCGGAGTCTTAAAGGGATCAAATTGTTAAATCAGCTTTCGAAGACTCATTGAAGATTCAACATGAGCTCAAGATAACACTCAGGTATGGTTAATTAAACCATGGTGATTATAGTTCATTTATAATCATTGGAATCAGGAAGTTATTGAAACTTGGTTTAGACTTGGGTTTAGGAACTTGGTTTTAACTAACAACTTTATTTAAGTTTGGATTCCGGTACTTGGTTTGTTTTGGTTAAAGCTTATCTTGGAAAAATCAGTTTTTACATTGCGTACCGGAACCACACTTGAAGTTCCTCTAACCCGACACAGAATTTTCTGTAAATTGCATTGCGTACCGGAACACGGACTCGCGTACCGGAACACAATAGAAAAATCTGTGTTTTGCACCATTGCGTACCGGAACGTGATATTTGGTACCGGTACACAATGCCCTATCGGGATAAAATTACTAAACCGACTTTTATCTTTTTCCAAGGGTTATAAATAGATACTTAGGGTTTCTCAACGAGGGTTACCAATACCGATCAATTCAGAAACACTCGAGAGCAACCCTAGAGGCTGGTTTTTACCGTTCTTCTTTTTCGCCTCTTTTAGGTCAATTCGACGGTTCTTCCAAGATCTATCTTTTGTCGAATTGATCTAGTCTTTGCTTAGAGATTTCTTCTACGGTTCCTCAATGAGAATCTAAGCAAAGGATCACCATCGAAGCCTATATTCTTTATCGGCTATTTGCGTCGTGGATTCGACGTGGCATCGTGGATTCGATGTGTTGAAGGCGTTTCGTGGATTCGAAACGTGTGCTCGTGGATTCGAGTGGCGTTCGTGGATTCGAACGTGTGCAGTGGACGTGCAATCGGTGGAGCGCAAGGTCCGAAGAAGTTGAAGGAGGGGTTAAATCCGTGGAGACGGTAATCACCTTGTTATTCTTCTTTTCTTAGGGGATTGTTATTGCGTGGACATCCAATCGGTGAGCGCAAGGTCCGAAGAAGTTGAAGGAGGGGTTTGAGTCCGTGGAGTCGGTAATCACCTTGTTATTCTTCTATTCTTATTGGATTGTTATTGCGTGTTGGTCCCGTCGTTTTTCTCCTGGATTGGAGTTTCCACGTAAATCTCGGTGTGCTGTTTTTATTTTCCGCATTGGTTTTTATTTTGTACTGAGATTTGGTTTTATAAGTATTACACCTATTCACCCCCCCCTCTAGTTGTTTGATAGTACCTATTTAGATCCTTGTGGATCCTTAATATATAAACACCTACAATTGGTATCAGAGAGGGTTTTAGGTTTATCTATCATGTTGGGTGAAAGTGGTAATATTTATAGACCTCCTCTTTTTGATGGGACTAATTATGCGTATTGGAAAGTACGGATGAGAGCTTTTCTCATCTCAATTGATGAGCGAGTTTGGCAAACCGTGGAAGACGGTTGGGTGCATCCTGTTGAGGAAGTAGGAAATTCTACTACCCCAAAACCTCGCTCTAGATGGTCCAAAGAGGAATTTGAAAGATCTTTTTACAATGGGAAAGGTATGAACGCTCTATTTAACTCTCTTTCCTCGACTGAATTTACACGAATTTCCGCATGTGAAACCGCGAAGGAAATTTGGGATATTCTCAAAATTACACATGAGGGTACTAATCTTGTAAAAATTCAAAAGCTCCAGATGCTTACAAGTCAATTTGACTCTATTCATATGGAAGAGCATGAATTGTTTACAGATTATTACACTAGACTTCAAGATGTAATCAATACATGTGCTAATTTAGGAGAAAAGATCCCGGAGTCGAAAATTGTAAGAAAGATACTTCGGACTCTTCCGGAACGGTTTAGGGCAAAGGTTACCGCCATTGAAACCGTTAGTCATCCGGATGAGATGAGTGTAGAGGAATTAGTAGGTGCTTTGCAAACTTATGAAATGACTTTTCCTACTAATCAAGTTTCTTCCAAGTCTTCTTCTAAGCTTACAGGTATTGCATTCAAATCAACAAAGGAAGAAGATAGCGAATCAAGTTCCGATGATGAAATCTCTTTTGCCGATTTTGAAGAACAATTGGCGCGGATCACAAAGAAATTTCGTCGGAAATTTTGGAAGAATCGAACCGATGGATCTTCTTCCACGAAACCATCTAAAGGATCATCGGGTTCTAAATCCTCTAACCTCAAAAGCTTTGCAAAACCTTCTAAGGAAAAAGATGAATTTGAAGGGGAAATCCGATGTTATAGATGCAAAAGCTACGACCATATTTCAACGGATTGTCCTTCTCCGAAATTATATAAAAAGAAGGCTTTGCAAGCGAAAACTTGGGACGATTCTACTTCTAATGAATCGACCTCAAGTAAAGAGGAAAACGCCGTTGCTTTTCATGCCTCTAAAATTCCCTCTTCTAATTTGTGTTTATCATCTTTAGTCACTGACTCTACTCCTTTGATTTTGCATGAAACATCAACATCCGGTGGAGAGTCATCAAGTGAGGGGGAGTCGGACAAAGAAGAACTCGTTGAGGCATATGAACAACTTCTTACCGAATCAAAGAAGATGGCCAAACATATTAAGAAGTTGAGGAAGCAACGACTTGAGATTCAAGACGAGAATCAAGCTTTAAAGATCAAACTCCATGATCTCGAGGAGGAACAAGGACGTTTATTGGATAATAATAAAATCCTCCAAGAAAAGTTAAACCAATCGGAGACAAACGCTAAATCACATATGGACAAGATTGGTTTTCTAGAAAAACAGTTTGAGGAAATTCATGTCACCAACCAAGCTTTGACCAAGCAAGTTCATCAACTCAAATCCGACATACAAAGGCTTTCAACCGTTTCCAAGAAACTAGATTGTATGTGCGGATTAGGTCAAACAAGCAAGGTTGGTTTGGGATTTAAAAAGAACCAAACTGTGAAGGCTTCAAGTTCCACTATCAAATCGAAAGGAAGGACGTGTCACCTTTGTGGACTTGAAGGACATTTGGTGAAGGTTTGCCCGAAAAATAGAAAGAAAAATTCTTCGGCAACTTCATCTAAGGAGCGGACTCAAGGGACTCAAAAGATACATCAAGTCAAAGGAGTTCACTCATCCCACCAAAGGTCCGAGCCGCAACATCAATCATTCAAGTGGATCACTGCGAGGCAAAGACCTAAGGTGGATCGATAGTCAAAGCTATCAACTCCCGGCCACAACGAATCAAGACAACCCAAAATCCGACGATTTTGGATTCGGAAAGGTGATATCTTTCCTTGTCTTAAATTCTAAATAGCTTATGACTGTATGTAATGCTTTGATTGGTTTTCCCTTCATATTTTTCTTAATCTCTGCATTACATGTTTTCAATGCTCTTTGTTTTTATGTTTTGTTTTTTGAACAAAAGGTTTTTAATGAACAAGTGCATTGAATAAAAAGGGGCTTCACGTTTATTCACTCCAAATTAATTTTATATGGATTATCAACTTTACTCCATAATCATATTCTTGAAGATACTTCATTATAGGAGTTTTTGATATTATAAGCATCAAATTTTAGAAATCATGTGTGATCTTTAGATGCTTAATCTATCTCGGTTGTGTGAATTCATTATGTCAAACGTGAGACAACTGATAGACTAAAATTTCGGATTTAATTCTTTCACGTAAGAGATTGCATTCTTACAAGGGTAAATAAATGATTTATAAAAGATGTGGAAAGAGTTACATCCGAAAGGAGTGTGAAAACTACCACCACATGTTGGAAAGAGCTGCCACCCCGGTCGTCCGGTTTGTGTGTGAAGCTACCACATGTTATGGATGCTTGGATAATATTTTATGAGAATTTTTTAGTTGAAGCATTCGGAGATTTATATTCAAAGTTCTTATTTTGAACAATCTCCTGGTTGGTATAAGGTGGGATAGTTGAAAGATGCTCAAAGAGCCACCCTTAGGTATTTTAGTGCTTATCTCAATTTGAAAGGGTAGAATTCAAGATTGATGTCGTTTGGAAATCTCCGTAAGTCATCTTTGTAAATCCGTTACATCTTGATAGACTTTGGATCTCAAGATTATTTTTGATGACTTGTGTTTGATGAATATAACATGAAAAACGGTTTATAATGTTTTACCTTTATTTTTCATGATTTTGGAGTAAACCTTTTTAATTTTTATAATTAATTGGATTGAATGACATCTATGTGAATTCATTGTTTTTCAAAGCACTTAAATGGATTTCTTGATTGTATACAAATCGGTATTTGAAAAGATTTCAAAATTTGGATTTGTTTCAAGAAATTTTTGCTTTTTGGCTCTGTTGTTCCGGTACCTGCATTTAAGTACCTGAAAATCCAATAGGGATTAGAAAATCCAATCCGGATCCCGAATGTGAAGTTTTCTGGTTTTTCACTTGCGTACCGGTACTACATTTTTAGTACCGGAACTACATTGCGGATCCGGATCCCCCTGCCTGTCAATCCGGATCCCGAACGATGGTTTTTCGGTTTTTACACTGCGTACCGGTACGCGACTTCTAGTACCGGTACGCGATCTGGGATTCTTTATATTCCGAAACTACAATGTTTTTATTTCATCTCTCCCACTTCAAAACCCTTCCTCTCTCTCTCTAAAACATCTCTAAGGGGTTTTTCATCAAGATCAAGTGATTTGTTGCTTTGATTTGTAAGTTTCTTCATTAATCTTGCTTACTTTTGTTTCAAAACCCTAGTTTTTAGGTTTTGATGTTTTATTTTGGGATTTTTGAGTTGATCCTTACTCCAAATGAAATCTCTTGCTTAAATCACTCTTAATTCATGTTTAGAACATATTTGGTTGCTTTCTATCTAATTAGATTCATGTTTCCATACTTATTTGATTGAATCTAACATTTTCATGTGTTCTTGACATAGAAAACATTGAGAATTAGGGCTTTTAATGCAAATGAATTTTAAATGATGAATCATCAATTGTGACATGTTTAGAATGTTTCTTAGACATGTTTAAGCCTTCCTATACGATCAAATCATAGTGCATTGTGTTCTTTGTAGGAAATTGCATTTTCATGGCTTCTTGCACTAGTGGTTTTGATGGCCACTGGAAGTGGACGTGGTCGCAGTTCTGGAAAGAAAAAGGCTACCAAACGATCACGCAATGAGGATTCAACTAGCTCAGAATCTGAACATTCCTCAGAATATGAAGAGGAATCAGTTCAAGGAAAGGGGAAAGCACCTTTGGCTTCAAGGAAAAAGAAGGGTGCGGATTCTCCTCCGCGTAGAAATACCGGTGGACCGGTAATACGCGAGCGCTCTCAACGGAGATCAAATGTTGATGAAAGTGAACCGCATGTGAGTGCAAAACGCCGTGCCAGATTTGCAAACCGCACATGCATTGGAGAGCGACACGTGAACTTTAACGAGCTATGTCGTGAGGTGCCAGACTTTGCAAGGCTTTTGGAACGAAGTCATATTCGGCCACTTGGCAGAGTTCACCCTAAGATGGGTTTTTGTGTGGAGATCATCAGGGAATTCTACATGCGAGGTAACATACTTCAAAAAGACCATGACACCGGAGCCTTTGTCTTTGTAACAACAGTTAGAGACGTCAAGTTTGACATTACTCCAGTAGTAATTGGTGCAAACCTTGGATTAGCTGTTGACACTACTGGTCTTTATTATACTGATGGAAATTTCCAACATGATACCCATTGGGATATGGTTGTGGACTCTATCTGCAAGACAGGGACGCACACGAACAGATCATATGTTGAATCAAAGAACCTAAAACCAGAGTATCATATTTTGTCCTTAATTGTATGCTACAACCTATTGCCCACACTGGGGACCAAAAGGATTCGATGGGATCGATTGTTACTTCTCTTTTTCCTCGGTCACCCGGAAAGTGCAAATGGAATTAACACCAACATTCCATTTCTCATTTGGCAGCAAATGGTACATGTCATTGAAGGATCAAGGCAACGTGACCTTCTACCGTATCCAATCTTGATTACTCGTATTCTGGAAGATCACGGAGTGGACATTTCTTGTGCCAAATATGATTATGGCTTGGGGGCAATTGATGGAATCACTTTAGCCAAGTCGATTAGCACTTTGAAGACATTTGGGCATACAAAAGCCTATGCAAGTGAAGCGACAGTGAGTGCACCACCTCGTCAAGAATCTCCTGAACCAGATGAGGTCATAACTCTTCAAACCTTGCATCGGGATGTTCGTTCATTAAAGCAAAGGATGGAGCAAAGGATGGAGCAAGGCTTCAAGAAACTTGAGGACGGTTTAAAGAAAATCTTCGATATCCTTGGGTGTAAACATGATGATGTGGTCACTGGAGCAACTGCACCGAGTACATCGCATGGACCAACATCACATGATGATGATGATGATTCAAATGAGGATGAGTGATCTCTTTTCCTTCTTGTTTTTGGTTTTATTTTTCTTTTCACTTTGTGATGAACAAGAACTCTTATGGGCATGTAACTAAGAACTTATCCTTCTAGTATGTTTCTTTTTGTCTGTTTAACTGTTTGACAATTTGTGACAAAAAGGGGGAGAACGGAAATGATGGACATATCATAAAAAGGGGGAGACAGAAAATAATGATTGCATCACAAAGGGGGAGAACATGGATGCTGAAGACAGGGGGAGAACATAGAGTACATGGATGCTCAAGACAGGAGGAGAACATGGAGAACATGGATACTCAAGATAGGGGGAGATAAAGAAAAGATTGAAAGAGCCACAAAACAAAAAGCTGGAAAAACAAAAGAACCAAATGGAAGACGAATCAAATGTATGATTTTAACTTCTAACGACTAACGTTTGATTTTAACTTCTAACGACTATTTACTTGTATTTTTTGGAACCCGGATGCCAAAACACGCATTTCGAGGCATTTGCTACTGTTCCGGTAGGCTAGGGCAGCGCCGGTGGCGACGGGCAGAGGCGGAGCGCGGCGGCGCGGGCGCCGGCAGGCGCGTGCGCGGCGGCGGGCAGGCCGGTCCACAGGTATTGGCGTGCACCGGGACCAGCCAATGAAGGGCATGCCACGTGTCGCGCGCTGATTGGCGGGTCAACGCACGCGCTATAGCGCGCGCCTCGCGCCGGGCGCGGCGCTCGGTGGACCTCGTCGGGCCCCGTGTCGCCCGCTTATTGGCGGGCGTTGTGACCCGGGCGGCCCGCCGTGAACCGCGGCCCACGGTCCCCGCCGTGGACCGCGTCACCACGCGGCGTGCCGCGATTGGCGGGCGCGCGGGGCGCGGAGCGGGCGACGTGGCAGGCCGAGAGGGATTTGGGCGCGCACAGTAACGGGTCGGGCCCAATTTCGGGCGCCCGATTCCGGTTTCCTCTCCTTTGGTGGGCTGGGCTATAAATAGGCCCTTTGGGCTTCTTTTTGAGGGCTTTCCTGAGCTCCTCTTCGATTGAGCCCTCGACCAACTTTGTTCCTCATCTTGCGCTGCATCTCTCGAGGGAGTTTCAGAATTTTTGGAGGGCGCGGCATCTACGACTTCGGCGATTCGGCGTAGTGCGACGTTTCTTCTTCGGTGGCCCATTTTCGTCGCGTTTCGGTCCACGAGGCACACAGAGCTACTCCAAAGGAATTTTTTGTTGGGTTATGTATAATTGGATCTAAATAGGGGAAAAAACACTTAGAGAGGGGTGAATAGGTGTAAACGTTAAACACTCAAAAAATCATTGCACAATAAAACCCAATGCGGAAATAAAAATAAACACGCAAAATTTTTACGTGGAAAACTCCAAACCGGAGTAAAAAACCACGGGACCGATCACACGGCGAAATCCACTAGAATTAAACACGTACAAGGTGATATACCGTACTCACAGATGACTCAACCTTTTCCATACGCTCCTAGTAGATCTTCTCCGCTCGCTCCGCAACGCTTCTCGAATCCACGATCAGCGCCCAACGCCGAATCCACGGCGTCCAACGTCGAGTCCACGACGTCCGACTGAATCCACGGTCTTCACCCAGTAGCACGTCTCGAATCCACGAACGTACCTCGCTCCGAATCCACGAGAGCGGTAGCACCTTGAATCCACAAGGCCACGCGAGTCCATGCGCCGATTTTGGGAAAATCGTTGTTTTTGGGTGGTGATGATCCGCCGAATACTTAGATTAGAAATAGATCGGAAATACCATCTAAGTATTCATTAATTTGATTCTACTCAAAATCTGAGTTTGGAAAACCTAGAATCAAATTAATAATATAGATGAAGAAACATAGAATTAAATCACGTATTTTCTTTCTTCTCTATATGTGGAATATTTAAGGATTGAATGGATTCCTTCCACTTAGCGTCATCCCCTTAAAAGATGAATTAAAGGGTCTATATATAGGTTAGAAACCATTGGAAGAAGATAAGCATCAAAAACTAACCAATTATGGAATTTTACAAGACGACAGTCCGGACTGGAATTGACGGTCCGGACTGTCTCAGCGAAACAGACTATTTCCAGAAAAGACGACATTCGGGGTCCGGACTGCAATCCACGGTCCGGACTGTTCATGCAATTTCAACAATTTTCACGTTCGGGGTCCGGACTGAGATCCACGGTCCGGACTGGAATTGCGCATGAACAAACCTACGTTCGGGGTCCGGACTGAGATCCACGGTCCGGACTCTGAACATGTAAAATGCCCAGTTTTTGATTTTTATGCAATCAAAAATTCATCCAAGTGTTTCTACACTATAAGAAGTATTCGGATCATCAAACTTATTTAATTAAACGTAGCTGATCCTTTTGAATTCTTCTTACTTGAGATTGAGGTATACGATCCAACTTTTTCATCTTCAATCTTCAAGACTTAACCGATTTCACGAAATACGCCAACTCAAATTCCGTAACAATCTCCCCCTTTGGCGGTTTCGTGACAAAACTAAAATCCACTCAAGAAAATTCAAAAAAGATATTTTTGTTGATATCACCATACAACAAAAATTTACAATGAGATCCAAATAAAGATAAATACATGAGTTAAACTCCTAAAACGGACTCTAGACTTAGACATCTGTAATCTCTGCAAAAAGAAGCATTCTTGACAAAAGAAATCGTTAGATACCTCAAGAATTTTCAACAATCAAAACCAGACACAGAGATAGAGTTTTTACTCATTATGACATTTGCAAAATCAGATATGTATGAAAATCACAATCAAAAATTGACATATCTTCTAAGCAATAGAAATCCAAATGTCATAGAAAGGTTAGTCAACAAGCAACTTGTTAGTTATATTACATGCCCAAATAGTTAGTCGAATAGTTAGTTGAGGCATGCATCAAATCACAAGATAAAACCAAAGTTGAAAGTTATACTTACCTTAGTTTCAGCATTGTTCTCACACAAGTATAGTCATGGTCAAACACAAAGCATTGTGCATTGTTCAAAGTTCTCCTATACTCTCTCCCCCTTTTTGTCACAAAACTTAGCCAAAAATTACAAAATGTAAAGAGAGTTAAAAAAGTTCAAGTGATAAGAAAAACCTGAGAACTAAAACTAAAACCCTGCACAAAAAGATTAAAACTCTGCACTAGAAAAAGAAAAATTAGAGTGCACAAATTAGTCATCTGAGTCTGATTCATCAGAGGCACTACATCCTATTGTTGAAAACATTCTCTTCATCAACTTCTTCATTGAGGAGACTGTCTTAGTCAATGTTATTTGGGATGCTGTGATAATTTCAAGTTCTTCTGAGATTCGCCTCTGTTCTTTGGTGATCTGCTCTTGTTCGAAAGATAGGCGTTGTTGCTGCTTGTAAATTGAGGTTACCGATGCTTCTTCATCTGGTCCGGGTGTTTGTCGTGATGGAGAGGCAGAGGTGCCGACACAAGGTTTCTTTCCCGAGGAAGGAGTCGGAGTAACATGAGGCAATTTGTGAAGGGACTTAACAATTGTGGATTCATTTATCATCCCCAAACAGTGCTGGTACGATGTTGAGCTGATATCGATTTGAAATTTCTTTATAATCCTCATAATGATCAATGGGAACGGAAGCCGTTCGGTAGGATGAGGGTGCTCAACATATCTCGACATTCTGTTCCAAATAATGTAAGGGATGTTCATGTTCAATCCAACTGCTTCAGATGGATGCCCTAGGAGGTATAAAAACAGCATTCGATCCCATCTCACCACCTTTGTTTGCATGTTCGGGAGAATGTTATAACAGGTGATGAAGTTAAGAAACCGGTATTCAAGCCGGAGTTGTTTGGATTTAACAGTTTTACCGTCTGTCGATTCAGTGCCGTCCAAACAAATTCCTTTTATAACGGTTTGCCACAGAGCATTCGTCAAGCTTTTTCCAGTTAAAAAGTTAATCCCCGATCTACTCGATGGCATTTCTAGAACTTCCCCGATCAATTGCGGAGTTATTTTGAGTCTCATCCCTTGGATGTTTGTGTAAAATTGCATCGTGTTGGTTTTTATATATTAAGGATCCACACGGATCTAAATAGGTACTATCAAACAACTAGAGGGGGGGTGAATAGGTGTAATACTTAAAAACTCAATCTCAGTGCAAAATAAAAACCAATGCGGAAAATAAAAACAGCACACCGAGATTTACGTGGAAACTCCAATCCAGGAGAAAAACCACGGGACCAACACGCAATAACAATCCACTAAGAATAGAAGAATAACAAGGTGATTACCGACTCCACGGACTCAACCCCTCCTTCAGCTTCTTCGGACCTTGCGCTGACCGGTTGGATGTCCACGCAATAACAATCCCCTAAGAAAGGAAGAATAACAAGGTGATTACCGTCTCCACGGATTTAACCCCTCCTCCAATTTCTTCGGACCTTGCGCTCCACCGTTTGCACGTCCACTGCGCACGTTCGAATCCACGAACGCCACTCGAATCCACGAGCACACATTTCGAATCCACGAAACGCCTTTAGCACACCGAATCCACGATGCCACGTCGAATCCACGACGCAAACTCAGTCGATAAGAATATTGACTTCGATGGTGATCCTTTGCTTAGATTATCAATGAAGATCCATGGGAAAAATCTCTAAGCAAAGATTAGATCAATTCGACAAAAGATATGTTCTTGAAAGAACCATCGAATTGACCTAAAAGAGGCTATAAAGAAGAACGATAAAAACCTAGCCTCTAGGGTTGCTCTCAAGTGTTTTATAAAATAATCGGCCGTGCTCCCCCCGTTTTTGAGAAACCCTAAATGTCTATTTATAGTTTAGAAACCTTTGGGAAGAGATAAGAATAAAAAACTTACCTTATCTGGAATTTTCACGACGGCGATCCGGATCGGATGTACTGTGATCCGGATCGTCGTAACGAGTCAGGCTTATTCCAGAAAAACAGGGTTCGGGATCCGGATTGAAATGCCCGATCCGGATCATTCATGTATTCCAGCAAAAACCCATGTTCGGGATCCGGATCGAAATGACCTTTGATCTGGATCGGATTTGCCAATGAACAAGCACCCTTCGGGATCCGGATTGGATTGTCTGATCAGGATCCTGAACATGTCCCATGTCCAGTTTTTGATTTTTATGCAATTAAAAATTCATCCAAGTGTTTCTACACTATAAGAAAGTATTCGGATCACCAAAATTATTTAGTTAACCATACCTGATCCTTTTGAATACTTTCTTCTTGAGATTGATGTAATTGATCCACAATTCTTCAACTTCAATCTTCAAGACTCAAGACACTGAGTGTCAACTTGAGCTCTTGTTGAATCTTCTCTAAGTCTTTGATTGCTGATTGACAATTTGATCCCTTTAAGACTCCGACTCAACTCACGGACTTGACTCACGAAATATGCCAACACCAAAATGCCGTAACACATCGAACCCTGTTCATCTTCCTGAAGATGTCTCGCATTCGAGTAAAAAGTCCTCACACGATGTAAACAATACCCAAGTAATTCCGGGAATAAGATTGGCTCGTTCAATTAACATCCCGAACTCCGGTGAGTGATCTCGGAGGGCACCAATATTCACATGTCTTTCTCCGATGCATTCTCGATGTTCAAATGCCCTAAGACGGTCAGCATTAATGAACACATCTTCCAAGCGAGGCGGAGAATCAGGAACTATTGGTTTGTTAATATCAACATCTCGTGCTTGTCCAAAGCGTCGAGCTAGTCGTTTCCTTTTCACCGAGATGGTTGGTGAAGTCATAGGTGCTTTTCCTCTTGATGTGTCGGAAGTCTTTTGCTTAGATTTAGCGGGCATTGATTCATCATCCGTCAATTTGTCCCAATCTACTTCTTCATTATTTGCTTCAGCTTCTGAATCACTGACAAGAAGAAACTCACCCTTCCGTTGAGTTTTCTTAGCTCTTTTCAGTTTGTTTGTTGCTCGAGTGTGCACCATTGCAACTAGCAGAAAGATGATCCATGCAAACTCCATTGCTGAAAGTGCTTAAGAGAGAAGTGTCCTGTGAAGACCAACTCAAGAACACGACAAAAATTGTTTATTTTCAAAAATTTGAAAAATTGTACCTAAATAATCATTATCATATAGAGAGACTAGGAATTAAATTAGTTTTGCAAAAAGAATTTTAAAAATAGATCAATTCCATGATTTTCGAAAATTCCTATTATATGCCCTAAAACCGAATTTTTAGAAATCGAAGGCCAAAAATCCGTTTATCCTGAGAAAACCTAGCATATAATCAAAACTAATCTACCCAGAGTTCTTATTTCAAAAAAAAGTTTGATAAAAAACAAATCACAAACGAAAAAGATATGAGATTTGCATCACGTTTTGAGAAAAATATAGAAAACCTGTGAAAAACCGAGATTTTGATCAAGAAAACTCACTTGGATTTGGAGAAAATGAGTTGGGAAGGCTCCAAAATACTTGAATTCTAGAGAGAGAAGCTCTGGAGACTTTTGAACAAAAGATTGTAGTAAAAGAAATCAAATCCCTTTTGTTCTTAATAAAACCCTAGCCGCGGTCCGGACTGCCTGAAGAATCCAGTCCGGATCGGCTACCCGCAGGATTTTCCTGCGTTCGGGGTCTGGATCAGCTTGTCCAGTCCGGACCGGCTCCAAACTTTTTCTTCAGAAAAATTCAGAAAAATTCCAGAAATTCCAGAAAAAGATTGTAAGCACTTTTGTGTATCAACTTTAAATAAAAATCATCGTTTCATACAACAAGAAATAGATTATGCCAAATCTATCAAAAATATTCAAATAACGAAACGAAAATTTATAAAAATTAAATCCCTTAAAGTTGAACAACTTCAATTACATCTAACTTGATCTTATGTGTAATGCCTTTATCAAATCATCAATTTGGTAAAGAAAATGAAATACCAAGATCAATAGATGTTTGAAATCCCAAATATGGTAGATAATATATCTAGACAATCTGTTGAAGAGAGTGGCTCTTTGAGCATCTTTCATTAAATTTCCCAGCTTATATCAACCTTGAAATTTGATAGAGTCAAGTATTTCAACATGCATTTTATTTAATCAAAATATAAAAACCATGCTTGGTATATATGTGGTAGCTGCACACAGTACTCGGACGACCGAGGTGGTAGCTCTTTCCTCCATGTGGTGGTAGTTTTCACACTCCTCATTGGGATGTAACTCTTTCCACATCTTTTGAGCATAACACTTTTTCTTTGACTCCCCCTCAATTGGCTATCAATTATTTAAAATATAAAGTATTCAACCAAAAATTGATCTCGATTTCATACTCGACTAAATAGTCAAATAAGATAATAACTATACCAAGAGATCATTGAGAGAGAAATTGACTTTGATCAAAACAAAGATGATTTAATTGATATAAATGATCATTGCATCAACTGAAATATTATGATATGAAAAGCATAATAAATTTCTAAATGCGTGAAAGGATGCAGTTAAAGTCAATATAATCCACATGCTCAATTTAATGTTCTAGGTCTAAGCATAGATAATGAACAAAAACACAAAAACAAAAACCTAACCTAAGCATTGGTTTCAAAAAGGAGATTATTTCAAGAAAAGCATTCCAATTGCTTTACGCAAATGAATAAATCGTTTTTGATCCAAAGGTTTTGTTAAAATGTCAGCTAATTGATCCTCAGTTGAAATAAATGAAAGTTGAAGAATATTTGATTCAACTAGCTCTCTAAGAAAATGATATCTAAGTTCAATGTGTTTTGTTCTTGAGTGCAACACAGGGTTTTTGGAAATGTTTATAGCACTGGTGTTGTCACAAAGAATTGTTACCGAAGTTGCTGAAATTCGGAAGTCGCTCAACACACTTTTCATCCAAATGAGTTGGGTTGAACAACTACCAGCTGAGATATATTCCGCTTCGGCAGTCGAGAGTGCAATGCAGTTTTGCTTTTTACTATGCCATGCAACAAGGCAATGGCCAAGATAAAAACATACACCACTCGTACTTTTCCAATCATCCACAGATCCTGCCCAATCGGCATCTGAATATCCAACAATATCTAGACTTGTTCCCATAGGATACCAAATTCCGAAACCATAGTTCATATGGTGTATTTAAAGTACCCGGGCGCAAATAAACTCGATTAATAACATAGACTGCAGTGTTCACGGCTTCAGCCCAAAAATATAACGGTAAATTCCGGCTATGAAGCATAACACGTGCCATCTCTTGTACAACCCTGTTTTTGCGCTCGACAACACCATTCTGTTGAGGTGTATAGGGTGCTGAGAATTCATGTTTAATGCCATTGGAAGTGCATAACACCATTCTGTTGAGGTGTATAGGGTGCTCGATAACACCATTCTGTTGAAGCATAACACGTGGTTCAAGTTCTGGTGTGCAGTCCTGGATTGTTTTCCCTTTTGACAACCACCACACACAATGTTTTGTTTAAGTGAAAGTTTTGGAACCCCCTTGACCACGTCTTTGTTTGAAATTCTAGCAAGTTCCTTAAAATTTATGTGACCTAGCCTTTCATGCCAAAGTGTTTCATTATTCAAAGAGGCTAAGTTACAGTTTTCAGAAATTTTTTTGGGAACAACATAACAATTGTTTTCAGATCTATCCCCCTTTAAAAAGAAAACATGGTCGTTATCAGTTACAACACATTCAACAGATGAAAAATTAACTGAAAAACCATTGTCACAAAGTTGAGTGATACTTATGAGGTTAGTCTTAAGGCCTTCAACAAATAACACATTATTCAGTACCGGGCCATCTGGAATAGCTACAGTTCCTTTTCCAATAATTTTGGAAGACCGACCGTCTCCGAAAACTACAAGTCCTCCGGAGATTTTCTCAAAATTTTGAAACCAGTTTTTGTCACCGGTCATGTGACGGGAACAACCGCTATCCAGATACCAAGACGAATTATCATACGCATGCAAGGAAATATTAGAAACTAGACAAGGGAAATTTTCACCTTTGCGCACCCAAACCTTTCGAGTTTTGGAGTACCTCGGAAATGATTGTGAAGTTGATACCTTTGGTGAAAGCGTCTTGATTGATCCATCGCTTTTCCTTGACGTCGTCGTCTTGTTTGATGTACTATCAATCTTCTTTCCTTTTGAAAGATTTTTCTTTGATTTGCGGAAAATGAACTCATTGGTAGTAGTTGCAAGATGTGCTTGATTTGATCTTTTCGCTCCAATCTTGCAATTTCTTCTTATGTTCCCTGCATAACCACAACGAAAACATACCTTAGTGCATGACGATCCCGAAGAGGGTGAAGTAGGCTTGTTGTCGTTGCTTGTCGTGAATTCCGGTGTCGGAGGAGGAGTAACCGACTGAGGCACAAAAACTGTCCCACTCGAACTAGGACTGTCTCCAGTTCGAGTGTATCCGAGGCCGAACCGATTTGTTTGACCAAGACCAAGAAGCTTATCCAACTTACTCCTTCCTGATGAAAAACGCTGCAAGTCATCCTTGAGTTGGAAAATGGTCTTCGTCATTTCCATTTTTTCCTGTCGAGCCTCGTCGTAGAGCTTCAAGAAGTAGTTTGCTTTGTTCACCATATCTACATAATTCTTCTCGAAATGCTCATTGGACTCTTGAAGGGAAACATTTACTTTAGTCAGATTATCCCTTTCCACTTCAAGAGCGTTTGAGAGAGAAGTTGCCCTTTTTGTTTCTTCTTCGAGATCCTGCAATCTCCCTCTCAAACTCTTGTTTTGCTTTGCCAATTTCTTTGAATCCCTCAAAAGCTTATGGTAGGCAAGAGCAAAATCTTCACCTTCAGAGTTACTCGATTCATCATCCGTTGCAGTTTTTTCAACCCGGGAGGAGTTGGACAATGAATCTGAAGTACTTGCCATTAAGCACATGAAGGGTGAAGATGAGGTGGACGTGTGGAATGCCGTTGCGCTCTTTTCTTCATCACTTGAAGACGACTCATTTGACGATGAGGCGTCATCCCAAGTGACGGCTTGCATCACCTTCTTCTTGGACAGATTCTTATTTGGACACTCCGTTGAGATATGGCCGTATCCTCGGCACTTGAAGCATTGGACTTGTCCTTCTGAGCTTTTCTTATCCTTTGAAAAACTTTCTTGCTTTCCTGGCTTTTGGCTTGAAAAACCTTTGCCTTTCTTCCACTTTCCGGAGGATGAGGTTTTACTTGAATTACCCCTTCGGAAGTTTCGGCGAAAATTTCTTGTCAGGAGAGCAAGCTGTTTCTCAAAGTCCTCCAAAGATAGGTTCTCGTCATCGTCTGAGGAGGATGAATCCGCGTCTTCTTCTTTTGTTGTTTTCAATGCAAAACCTTAAGACTTAGAAGTAGATGCTTTTCCAGAAGAATAGTTAGTAGGAAATGTCATTTCATAAGTTTGTAATGAACCAACTAATTCTTCTACACGGATTTCGTCCGGGTGTTTAATAGTTTCAATGGCCGTAACCTTGGAACGAAATCTTTCAGGAAGAGTTCTTAAGATCTTTCTTACAATTTTAAATTCTGGAATCTTCTCTCCCAAGTTAGCACATGTGTTTACGATGTCTCGCAATCGTGTATAGTAATCTGTGAAAGATTCATTTTCTGCCATGAAAATGGAGTCAAACTTGCTCGTAAGCATTTGCAGTTTTTGAATCTTCACAAGGTTAGTTCCCTCATGTGTAACTTGAAGAACATCCCAGATTTCTTTCGCAGTCTCACATGCCGAGACGCGAGAGAACTCTGTTTGTGACAAGGCATTAAATAAAGCATTAATTTCTTTGCCATTGTAAGAAGATAAATCAATCTCTTCCTTGGTCCATTTCGACCTAGGTTTGATGGTGCGAACATCAGCAAGAATTTCAGTTGGATTAGACCATCCTAATTCAATTGATTGCCACACCCGTTCGTCGATGGATATTAAAAAGGCTTTCATCCGTACTTTCCAGTAGGCATAATTTGTTCCATCGAATAACGGGGGTCTGTTGATGTTTCCACCTTCAACCATTGTTTACAACCCTATTCCCGCTCTGATACCACTTGTTGGGTTATGTACAATTGGATCTAAATAGAGAAAAAAACACCTAGAGGGGGGTGAATAGGGGTAAACGTTAAACACTCAAAAAATCATTGCGCAATAAAACCAAATGCGGAAATAAAAATAAACACGCAAGATTTTTACGTGGAAAACTCCAAACCGGAGTAAAAAACCACGGGACCGATCACACGGCGAAATCCACTAGAATTAAACACGTACAAGGTGATATACCGTACTCACAGACGACTCAACCTTTTCCATACGCTCCTAGTAGATCTTCTCCGCTCGCTCCGCAACGCTTCTCGAATCCACAATCAGCGCCCAACGCCGAATCCACGGCGTCCAACGTCGAGTCCACGACATCCGACCGAATCCACGGTCTTCACCCAGTAGCACGTCTCGAATCCACGAACGTACCTCGCTCCGAATCCACGAGAGCGGTAGCACCTTGAATCCACAAGGCCACGCGAGTCCACGCGCCGATTTTGGGAAAATCATTGTTTTCGGGTGGTGATGATCCGCCGAATACTTAGATTAGAAATAGATCGGAAATACCATCTAAGTATTCATTAATTTGATTCTACTCAAAATCTGAGTTTGGAAAACCTAGAATCAAATTAATAATATAGATGAAGAAACATAGAATTAAATCAAGTATTTCCTTTCTTCTCTATATGTGGAATATTTAAGGATTGAATGGATTCCTTCCACTTAGCGTCATCCCCTTAAAAGATGAATTAAAGGGTCTATATATAGGTTACAAACCATTGGAAGAAGATAAGCATCAAAAACTAACCAATTCTGGAATTTTACAGGACGACAGTCCGGACTGGAATTGACGGTCCGGACTGTCTCAGCGAAACAGACTATTTCCAGAAAAGACGGCATTCGGGGTCCGGACTACAATCCACGGTCCGGACTGTTCATGCAATTTCAACAATTTTCACGTTCGGGGTCCGGACTGAGATCCACGGTCCGGACTGGAATTGTGCATGAACAAACCTACGTTCGGGGTCCGGACTGAGATCCACGGTCCGGACTCTGAACATGTAAAATGCCCAGTTTTTAATTTTTATGCAATCAAAAATTCATCCAAGTGTTTCTACACTATAAGAAGTATTCGGATTATCAAACTTATTTAATTAAACGTACCTGATCCTTTTGAATTCTTCTTACTTGAGATTGAGGTATACGATCCAACTTTTTCATCTTCAATCTTCAAGACTTAACCGATTTCACGAAATACGCCAACTCAAATTCCGTAACATTTTTGGACGATTTTCATGGCGTCAGTTTCACGAGAGGTAGATCTTCATTTTTTGTGTTTTCGCTCCTCTCAGTTTTGGGTTTTTATTGGGGTTTCTGGAACATCTTTGAACCCCATTCCTGCTGGTGGTTTTTCTGAACAGCGGAGGCTTGTCGGGTTTTTATCTCCGTGCTCGGGTATTGAATTGCAGCCTATGAGGACTCGATTGACATCTACTCTTCGCGAGGATCCCCGTCGTATTTTTATTGGAATTTTTGGAGTTTATCTCGTAGGTGGTATTTAAGCATTTTCTGGACTGATTTTGATAGTAGTGTATAATTGTGGGAAATGTTGCTTATCGCGATGTTTGGACTGTATCTTTGTACCCAGGAGGAGTTTTTGGGTGTTTTTGGGCCCGTTGGAATCGTGGGAATCCGTGGATTGTTCTCGTTTAGTTTCAGCCTATTTGGATCTTTGATTGACGCGCGCTTCAGGTGGGTTGCTTCGTCTCCAAAATCGGTGGACTATTCATTAATTCTATCGTGTAGTAAATCATACATGATTGTTAGATGTGTGAGGAAGCATGTTAGATATCGAGATGATGTTCTCGTGTTTTTTCATGATCATGTTGATGTATGCTTCCTATCTACGTTAACTTAAGTACCACTATTGGAACTTGACCTAGCACCCTGTCATATGTTGCATGTGTAACCAGATTAGTAGAAAACCCTCACTTGGGCTAGATTCATTTATGCTCTAGACATTCACACTTCGCATTCTATTCCTGGACATAGTGTTTTTCCTCGCCCGTGTAGTGGGCCGAGTGGTCGGGATTTATTTTTAGTGTGGGATGCATGTTACACTCGTGCTTGGGGGCAGAGTGGAGTCTGGTAGATGTAGCTGGTCTTATATCTATGGCGGGAGCCGTTTGGGTAAACTGTGGTCCCGGGATGTCGTATTTCTCTGTTTTATGTGTCGCCACTGTGTTCGCAGCAGTGGTGTGTTAGTGATAGCAGGACCTTGAACCCAGAACCTTTTTGGACACACATGATTTTAGTCAACCAATGTTTTTTTCTTCCAAACATCGAAGGGTCGCCAGAGTCTGTTCTTGTCTGATTGGACGAAGGCATGCCTTCGGGGTTTGGGAATAAAACTTGTTTTCTCACTGTTTTTCCTAAAAGAACTAAAAATCATTAAAAATTGGTTTTCCTCAAATTAAAATAGTTTTCAGTAATAAATGTCACATTTTTCCTGTAAACATCCTCACTCGAGAGGATTCGAGTGGTTTGGGTTCTAAGGGCTTCCTTTTCTTTGGGTCGAGAACAACGAGAGGCTATGCCTAGAGCCTGTTCCTGTTTGATTTGGGTTGTAGGTTCTAGTCTTTCGGGGTTCCCGGACCCTTCATTGTTGTCAGCTATGGAGTATACCCAGCTAGTGAGTTTGCATGTGGAGTTGATGTCCTATTTAGGGAGTCGTTGGGTTGACAACGGTCCTGACTGTTCGGGTATTTCCTGTTAGTGAGTTAGAGATGTGATTTGGGCACGGTTGATCTCGTTGATCATTGATTTGGATTATAGCCTGCATGAGCTATATTGAGCTCGAAAGAGATGCGCGGATACTTTCCTCGGTGGGGTCGCACCCCTCGAGTGCCGCTCCGGAGCTAGGCCTGTTACTTTGCTATCGCCACTTGTCGATGCAGTCCCTCTGGCTGGGCCAGTTTTGGCAGTCACGGACGCCCTACGTAAGTCCAGTCCTCCGTGGATGTAATGGCAGTAGGTAGGCGCAGGTTTGACTGGAACCCATGTGGCAGTCACTGTGATTGGGTTGATTGAGTATTTGGGTTAGAGTCGATGCATCTTTTACATCTGTATCACCCTTTGATCATTGTAGATAGAGGCATGATAGCTGTAGATTTCTTTCCAGCTTATCTTTCCATTATTACAGTTTTCCTGCTATCTTATCCTTCTAGTAGACTTAGTGGGCAGACCGTTGGGCTTGGTGGCGGTACCCACTGAGAACTACTGTGGGATGTAGTTCTCACACCCGCTGTGGTGATTTTTCCCAGGGACCCCTTTTCCTGTTCCTGCTGCTCCGGTTGCTGACCCTTCTGTTGTTGATCGAGGTGAGGCAGTCGCAAGCCAGTTCCCTACCCGTCCTTGGTGTATAGCTGTACCCCTTTTTGGAGCTTAGTAGTACAGTCTGCTAGATTGTTATTGTTAGTTACTTTTGAGAGTTTTACTTTTTGAGAGACTTTTGTAGTGAGGTTCAGACTTGTACTTTTGGAGTTGTATTATTTCTTATTTCTGTAGTATACTTTTCAGCTCTGATATCTGTATAGCTGTAGTATTACCTTTCGCAGGTTAGATGCCTCGTCTATACGGGGCTTTCCGTATGGGCGGCGAATCTGTTGGCGGGCCGGAGTCGTAGTTTCGACCCCGGGGCGTGACAAAAATACTATGTCCTGGAATAGAATGTACAGTGTGGATGTCTAAAGCATAAATGAACCTAGCCCAAGTGAGGGTTTTCTACTGGTCTGGTTGTACATGCAACATATGACAGGGTGCTAGGTCAAGTCCAATAATAGCATTTAGTTTGGCTAAAGCAAGATCAGGGAAACATTAACCAACATGATTTCAATAACGACATAGGAAAGACAGCATCTCTCTCTCTAACATGCATTCTAACATATCTCACAATCATGCATGATTTCTATACAATAGAATTAATGAACCGTCCACCGATTTTGGAGACGAAACAACCCACCTGAAGCGCACGTCAATCCAAGATCCAAAAAGGCTGAAACTGAACGGGGACAATCCTCGGATTCCCACGATTCCAACGAGTCCAAAAACACCCAAAAACTCCTCCTGGGTACAAAGATATGGTCCAAACATTGCAATAAGTCAAAATTCCCATAACACATACACTGCTGAAAAATCTGTCCCAAAGAAGCTTAATTTCCACCTGCGAAATAATCTCCAAAAATTCTAATAAAAATACGACGGTGATTCTCGCGAAGAGTAGATGTCGATCAAGTCCTCACAGGCCGATCTACAATACTCGAGCGCAGAGATAAAAATCCGACAAGCCTTCGCTGTCCAGAAAAACCACCAGCAACAAAGGGGTTCAAAGATGCCTCGTAAACCATGCCAAGAACTCAGAATGAAGCAAAGTAATCAACAAAGAAATCGAAGGCCTACCTCTCGTGAAACCAACGCCATAAAAATCGTCCAAAAATTCCGTCCGAGTAGCTCTGTGGACCTCGTGGACCGAAATGTGACGGAAATGGGCCACCGAAGAAGAAACTTCGCACTGCACCGAATCGCCGAATCCATCGATGTCGCGCCCTCCAAAAATTCTGAAACTCCCTCGCAAGATGCAGCATAAGATGGTCAACAAGGTTGCTTTAGGGCCCTTTGGCAAATGGGCTCGGGAAAAGAGTCCAAGAGCCTAAGAACTCGGCCTATTTATAGGCCTCCACCAAAAAACAACAAAAATCCAAGTTTATTGGGCTTTCGTGCCCAATAATCGGGCGCCCGGGGGATTCGGGCGGCTACAGTGCTCGAATCCCGCGCCCCGGCCCGGCCCGCGACAAGAACCCGGAACCACCTGGCCCCGACACGTGTCCCGAACAGCGGACAACGTGTGCGGGGCCAGTGGGATGCCGCCACGTGGCCTGACCGGGTCAATGGAGCAGGTGGCCGCGGCGAATCATCGGGTGACACGTGTTGCCCGTATACCTGCCCACCGTGCCCGCATGTCGCTACACCTGCCTCGCTACCCACTTCCCGCGTTGCGTGCGCCGCGCGCACGTGGACCAGCCAACCCGGGGCCACCACGTGGCCCGCCCTGGTTCAATGTACCCGCCGCGCGCGCCCGTGGACCGCGCCGCGTGTGTCACGCCCCGGGTGTAAACCAGAACCCGGGCCCGTCTACAAATCCACCGTGCACACGGTATTTTCCGCGTACACGAAGCGCTAGTAACCTGCTCAGATATAAGAGATAATAAAAAGAGCATAAAACAGAGCTGAACTAAAAAAACTAATACATCTCAGACTAAAGCTGGAAAATAAAATACAGTACATCTGTAAAAATAATACATCTGTGTCTCCCAGCTCACCAAATAAAATATAAACAGCTGGCTAAAGCCAGACCCAAAAGTAAAGTACAATCGTCTTAGAAAAAATAGTACACCAATAGTCTAGCTAACTCGGTCATCCTGCCTCAAGATCTATCTACTCAGCCGTCCTCTCACCTCGACCCGCCATTGAAAACCCAGCAGCACCCGCAGTAGACACTGCAAAACAAAGCAGAAGACAAAGCGGAAAGGAAAAATGGGGGTGAGAACTACTAGTAAACCAGTAGCCTCCCCTAGTGGGTAAAGCCTCAAACTCCGACGCACCCACTAGGTCTACCAGAGGCAAAAGGGAGAAGAAGAGTGGTAAACAACAAAACTGCTGAAAAAGGAAACTACCACTACTATGCCTCTAAATGCATCAGTAACCAAACTGTCCCGGTAACCGAATCTATCCACCAGTAAAAACTGGTACTGCCTGCTGCCGCCCTCATCATCGGGCAAATAAAGCCACGCCGGTGTGATAACAAACTCAATCACTGTCACTAGTATCATAAAAGCAGGACTGGATCACAACTCTGATCAAAGTGAGAAAACCCATCCACTAAAGGGAAACCCGATCCCCAATCTGAAGCATAAGTAACCATCCGGTCAACCGCCTAATATCCGCGGTCGCCGCGATACCCACTGTCAACAATCAAGCCCAACAACTGACACCCGGTCAACCGCCCAATATCCGCGATCACCGAAATAACCCATAATCACAATCATGTCCCACATCCGACATCCGGTCAACCACCTACTATCCGTGGTAGCCGCAATAACCCCCAATCCAAAATCAAATACCACCTGTCCCCGACCCCAAGGTCCCGGCTACACTATCCCGTACCCCTGGTCAAACCCGAGCAACAAGAACCACCTGACTAAAGAATAAGGAGAAAGAAGTAAGCATGGTTTCTCCTAAGTCAAGTTCAAATATAATAGTGTAGCAACAAATAGTGGCCTATCTAGATGACCATACAAGCATGCATATGTCCTCATGAAAGATAAAAGAAAGTGTGACAAATAGTGGTTCCACATGTGTATCAATTAATTGCTCCGCATGGATATAACCATCATGCTAAAATCATTATCCAACCACACATGTCTATAATCCACAAATTTCTCTCACATAAATCATCCACCTATGCATGTCCAAAAGATCCTCAAGTGGTACCCTCCCACAAGACATTTCATATTATCCCAACATGACAGTAAATTCCACATGCAAGGTTAAGTGCTAATATTATATCCATATGATAGGCTCACAATTATTTTAATTTAAGCATGCATGTCCATTAGGTGATCATTCAATATGTCCAATGAAAGGATCTCTCTAATATTCCTAGTGGGTATGTCAGAATAGAGGGATATAGCAACCACCCACCTCAATCGCGAAGTACATGAAACACCACGTCAAACTCGCCCTCTCACAACAAAAATCCTGACTCACTGCGAACACTGCAACAACAACCAACACGGTGCACAAATTAATCCTACAATTAATACAATGCCGCTGTCCGCACAACAGTCTACAAGATGGTCAATTTTCACCTGCGAGATGACCTCATAAAATTCCAGAAAAATAACCGTTGCGATCCTCGCAGCGAGCCGATCGAAACGAGTACTTGCACGTCCAAATCCGACACCTGTAGGTTAAGAAATAAATAGAACATCGCCGTATGTCAAAACCTTCACGAACATAAGTCAGCAGACACTCATTCTTAAAGAAGCTTAATTATCACCTTCAAAGAGTCCTCCAAAAATTCTGATAAAAATACGGGTGCGTTCCTCACGAAGCGTAGATGTCAATCGAGTCCTCATACGCCTCATTCCGATGCCCGTAGACTGAGAAATCACAACAATACTCCTCCGCTGTCCAAATCCTCATAACGGTACAAGGGGTCAAAAGATACCTCGGGAACTATGCCAAAAATCCAAAATGAGGCAAAGTGAACAACACGGAATCAAAGCCTTACCTCTTAGGAAAACACTGCTGAAGAAATCGCCAAAAAATTCCTCCTGGTTTGAGCACAGGAAATTTTCGATTGAACTACGACAAAAACGGGCCGAAAAAGGGAAACGTCGAGGGGTACCGTAAAACCAAGATCGCCGCTGCCGAGCCTCCAAAAATCCAGGGGATCCACCACAAGATCAAAAGCATCACGAGGAACAAGTTTCCTAAAGTCTCTCCCTCTCAATCCCTCTCTAAGACTCTAAAAAAGCAGAAAAAGAGAGAGAGGAGGGGTTTAAATAGGCCAGCCCAGCCCACATGGGCTTCCGAATTCGGGCGCCAGATTCGGGCGCCCGAATCCGGCCCAAAGACCCACACTGTGCGCGTCCGAATCGACTTCGATGCGCCACGTCACCCCACTCCGCGCCCCGCGCGCCCACCAATCACGGGGCGCCGCGTGGCAACGCGGTCCACGGCGGGAACCGTGGGCAGCGGTTCACGCCGGATCCACTAGGTCACTGCGCCCGCCAATGAGCGGGTGAAACGTGGCCCGGTCGGTCCATCGTGCGCCGCGCCCGCGCCCCAGTCGCGCGTGCGTTGATCGTCCAATCCCTGAGCGCCACGTGTCAATGCCTACACTCGCTGCGCCCGGTGCACGCACCCGATGCACCCGCCGAATCCCAAGCCGCCACGTGTCCCAAGCACGTCCAATGGGGAGCCGCCACGTGGCACACCCAACTCTGAACACTACGCCTGCCCGCGCCCGCGCCTGCGCCGTCGTGCTCCGCCGCCTGCCCGCCGCCGCCGCCGATGCCCCGGCCGCCGCCGGCGCTGCCCCGGCCGCCGGAACAGTAACTTTTGCCTCGAAATCCGTGTTTGCGCACCCGGGCTCCGAAAAATATAAGTAAATAGCCCATTTTCATCGTTTTCGCGCGCTGATTCCAAATTTGAAGTCCGTTTTGCCAAATACCGCTTCTAAAATTTGTCGAAGGCATCCGGACCGGCAAACTTAATCCAAATTTTGCGCTGGGTCCAATCCTGAGGTCCGATTCGTGCGCAAACACCTCCAACACACAGCAAAGGTCTCTGAAAGCTCCTAAACACACTGCAGAAGCTCTGTTGGTCCAACAGTAATTCTCTTGCGGAAATTTGGGTCCTCACATCCTCCCCCTCTAAAAGAAAGTTTCGTACTCGAAACTAAAGTCATTCCTCAACCCAGAACCTCTACCAAGTAGGGGGGGTAGATATCCAATCATCCACGACTCAAGCTCCCAAGGTTGTCTAATACCTCCTCCAGAGACGCGAAGCAATCCCCGGGTCTCTATCTTTTACAAACTAGAGGCAGGCACTCCCGGAAACCGCACCACCTCATCCAAGTACAGCTGGGCTAACCGCTCGAGCTACCAAGTAGTCTGCATCGGCACAAGCATCCGCTCCTCCCAGGGCCCCCGGTAATCCAACCACATGTCCATCGGCACAAAAGTTCGATCCAAGTACCTTTGTACTCCCGAGGTATCCACTAAAAGCCCCCAACTGATGCGCAGACTCTGATCTCTAATCCTTAAACCGTCGGGATGTAAAAGCAATTCCCCAACTCTCCTGTATCAACACGCAGCCATACACGGTCGAGAAAACCAGGTTGCAAATCAATCTTCGAGAAGACCAAGTACCCTTGCAGCTAGTAAATCAAATCCTCCATGCTCGACAAAAGGGTACTTATCCTGGATGGTCACTTCATCCAATTCCCGGTAATCCACACAGAGAGCCGAAGTGAACCATCCTTCCACATCTCGAATAGCACCAGCGCCCTCAAAGGCGACACACTTGGTCTGACAAAAATTCCCCATTCAACGAATCCTGGAGTTGTGTCCTCAACTCCCAAACTAGTGGCATGCTAGACAACTCCGATAGGGAAACATCCGAGAACTTGCAACCAAAGGGGGTATCCCCGAGTCTCGGCACCGCCGTAGGTCCCTCAACCACACCAGCCAAAAAGGCTACGCATTCACTACAAATCATCTGCCTTGTTACGGCTTTTTGTGTTGGCATATTTCGTGAGTTGAGTCGGAGTCTTGAAGTGATCAAATTGTCAATCAGCAATCGAAGACTCAGAGAAGATTCAGCAAGAGCTCAAATTGACACTCAGTGTTTTAAGTCTTGAAGATTGAAGATGAAGAATTGTGGATCAATTACATCAATCTCAAGAAGAAAGAATTCAAAAGGATCAGGTATGTTTAACTAAATAATTTTGGTAATCCGAATACTTTCTTATAGTGTAGAAACACTTGGATGAATTTTTAATTGCATAAAAATAAAAAACTAGACATGTAATATGTTCAGGATCCGGATCAGACCAATCCAGTCCGGACCCCGAACATAGTTTAGTTCATGCGGAATTCCAGTCCGGACCTCCCCTGTTTCAGTCCGGACCCCGAAATATGTGTTTGCTGAAATCGCATGAACAGTCCGAATCAGGAAATTCTAGTCCGGACCCCGAATTATTTTTTCAGGAAAATTGCTAGAAAAAAGACGACAGTCCGGATCAGCCAAATCCAGTCCGGACTGTCGTGCGGGAAAAATTCTGTTAAGTCAGTTTTTTATGTTTATCTCTTTCCAGAAGTTTCTAACCTATAAATAGACACTTAGGGTTTCTCAAGAACTACCGACCAATTTCAGAAACACTTGAGAACAACCCTAGAGGCTAGGTTTTTATCGTTCATCTTTTAACCTCTTTTAGGTCAATTCGACGGTTCTTCCAGGACATACTTTTTGTCGAATTGATCTAGTCTTTGCTTAGAGATTCCATCTATGGTTCTTCAATGATAATCTAAGCAAAGGATCACCATCGAAGCCTATATTCTGTATCGGCTGAGTTTGCGTCGTGGATTCGACGTAGCATTGTGGATTCGGTGTGTTGAAGGCGTTTCGTGGATTCGAAATGTGTGCTCGTGGATTCGAGTGGCGTTCGTGGATTCGAACGTGTGCAGTGGACGTGCAATCGGTGGAGCGCAAGATCCGAAGAAGTTGAAGGAGGGGTTTGAGTCCGTGGAGTCGGTAATCACCTTGTTATTCTTCTATTCTTAGTGGATTGTTATTGCGTGTTGGTCCCGTGGTTTTTCTCCTGGATTGGAGCTTCCACGTAAATCTCGGTGTGCTGTTCTTTATTTTCTGCATTGGTTTTTATTTTGCACTGAGATTGGTTTCTGAGTATTACACCTATTCACCCCCCTCTATTTGTTTGATAGTACCTATTTAGATCCTTGTGGATCCTTATAAAAACCAACAATTGGTATCAGAGCGGGTTTTAGGTTTATCTATCATGTCGGGTGAAAGTGGTAATATTTATAGACCTCCTCTTTTTGACGGGACCAATTATGCTTATTGGAAAGTGCGGATGAGAGCTTTTCTCATCGCAATTGATGAGCGGGTATGGCAAACCGTTGAATACGGTTGGGTGCATCCAATTGAGGAAGTAGGAAATTCTACTATCCAAAACCTCGCTCTAGAAGGTCCAAAGAGAAAATCAAAAAATCTTCTTACAATGGGAAAGGTATGAACGCTTTATTTAATTCTCTTTCCTCGACCGAGTTCACACGAATTTCTGGGTGTGAGACTGCAAAGGAGATTTGGGATATTCTCAAAATTACACATGAGGGTACTAATCTAGTAAAAATTCAAAAGCTCCAGATGCTTACAAGTCAATTTGACTCTATTCATATGGATGAGCATGAATTGTTTACTGATTATTACACTAGACTTCAAGATATAATCAATACATGTGCTAATTTAGGAGAAAAGATCCCGGAGTCGAAAGTTGTAAGAAAGATACTTCGGACTCTTCCGGAACGGTTTAGGGCAAAGGTTGCCGCCATTGAAACCGTTAGTCATCCGGATGATATGAGAGTAGAGGAATTAGTAGGTGCTTTAAAAACTTATGAGATGACTTTTCCTACTAATCAAATTTCTTCCAAGTCTTCTTCTAAGCTTACAGGTATTGCATTCAAATCAACAAAGGAAGAAGATGGCGAATCGAGTTCCGACGATGAAATCTCTTTTGCCGATTTTGAAGAACAATTGGCGCGGATCACAAAGAAATTTCGTCGGAAGTATTGGAAAAATCGAACCGATGGATCTTCATCCACGAAACCATCTAAATGATCATCGGGTTCTAAATCCTCTAATCACAAAGTCGTTGCAAAACCTTCTAAAGAAAAAGATGAATTCGAAGGGGAAATCTAATGTTATAGATGCAAAGGCTACGACCATATTTCAACGGATTATCCTTCTAAGAAATCATATAAAAAGAAGGCTTTGCAAGCGAAAACTTGGGACGATTCTACTTCCGATGAATCGACCTCAAGTAAAGAGGAAAAAGTTGTTGCCTTTCATGCTTCTCAAATTACCTCTTCTAATTTTTGCTTGTCATCATTAATTACTGACTCTGTTCCTTTGATTTTGTATGAAACATCAACATCTGATGGAGAGTCATCAAGTGAGGGGGAGTCGGACAAAGAAAAACTCGTTGAGGCATATCAACAACTTCTTAGGAATCGAAGAAGATGGCCAAGCATATTAAGAAGTTGAGGAAACAACGACTTGAGGTTCAGGACGAAAACCGTGCTTTAAAGATCAAACTTCATGATCTCGAGGAGGAACGAGAACTTTTATTGGATAACAATAAAATCCTCCAAGAAAAGATAAATCAATCGGAAACGATCGTTAATTCCCATATTAACAAAGATTGATTTACTTGAAAAGCAGTTTGAGGAAATTCATGTCACCAACCAAGCTTTGAGCAAGCAAGTTCATCAACTCAAATCCGACATACAAAAGCTTTCAACCGGTTCCAAGAAACTTGAAGGTATGTCCAGATTAGGTCAAACAAGCAAAGCTGGTTTGGGATTCAAAAAGAACCAAACGTTTGGGTTATGTATAATTGGATCTAAATAGGGGAAAAAATACCTAGAGGGGGGTGAATAGGTGTAAACAATAAACACTCAAAAATCTTTGCGATATAAAACCCAATGCGGAAAAATAAATAACACGCAGAGATTTTTACGTGGAAAACTCCAAACCGGAGTAAAAAACCACGGGACCGATAACACGGTGAAATCCACTAGAATTAAATACGTACAAGGTGATATACCGTACTCACAGACGACTCAACCTTTTCCATACGCTCCTAGTTGATCTTCTCCGCTCGCTCCACGACGCTTCTCGAATCCACGATTTGCGTCCAACGCCGAATCCACGACGTCCGACCGAATCCACGGTCTTCACCGAGTAGCACGCTTCGAATCCACGAACGTACCTCGCTCCGAATCCACGAGAGCGGTAGCACCTTGAATCCACAAGGCCACGCGAGTCCACGCGCCGATTTTGGGAAAATCGTTGTTTTTGGGTGGTGGTGATCCGCCGAATTCTTAGATTAGAAATAGATCGGAAATACCATCTAAGTATTCATTGATTTGATTCTACTCAAAATGTGAGTAAGAAAACCTAGAATCAAATCAATCAATATAGATGAAGAAACATAAGATTTAATCTATTGATTTCCTTTCTTCTCTATTGTGGATCTATCTAATTCGGTCGTCATTTTTCTTTTTCGTGGGTTGCCCTAAAAGATGAATTAAAGGGTCTATATATAGGTTAGAAACCATTGGAAGAAGATAAGAATCAAAAACTAACCATTTCTGGAATTTTTCAGGACGGCGATCCGGATCGGACTTCGGCAATCCGGATTGCAGTAGCGAGACAAACAGTTTCCAGAAAAACCAAGGTTCGGGATCCGGATCGAAGTGCCTGATCCGGATCGTTCATACAGTTTCACCAAACAACAACGTTCGGGATCCGGATTGCAAAGCCTGATCCGGATCGTTCATAAAACATGGTAAAACCAGTGTTCGGGATCCGGATCAAGGGAGGCTACGATCCGGATTGAACTGATGTATGAACGAACACCCTTCGGGATCCGGATTGGAAATTCTGATCCGGATCCTGAACATGTCCCATGTCCAGTTTTTGATTTTTATGCAATAAAAAATTCATCCAAGTGTTTCTACACTATAAGAAGTATTCGGATCACCAAAAATAATTAGTTAAACATACCTGATCCTTTTGAATTCTTCTTTCTTGAGATTGAGTTAAATGATCCAACTTTCTTTATCTTCAATCTTCAAGACTTAACCGAATTCACGAAATACGTCAACTCAAATTCCGTAACAATCTCCCCCTTTGGCGGTTTCGTGACAAAACATAAATCCACTCAAGAAAATTCAAAAAGATATTTTTGTTGCTATCACCATACAACAAAAATTTACAATGGAGATCCAAAATAGATACATGAGTTAAACTCCTAAAACAGACTCTAGACTTAGACATCTGTACTCTCTGCAAAAGAAATCATTCTTGACAAAAGAAATCGTTAGATACCTCAAGAATTTTATATCATTCAAAAACCACATACAGAGATGAAGTTTATGCTCATTTACTTACCATGACATTTATACATTCAGATATGTAATTTGATCATAGTTAAAAACCAACATATCTCCTATGCAATCAAAATCCAAATGTCACAAAAATTGTTAGTGAACATCAACTTGTTAGTTATATTACAAGCCCAAATAGTTAGCAAATAGTTAGTCGAGGCATGCAAGCAATCACAAAAGAAAACCAAAAGTTGAAGTTCTACTTACCTTACTTACCTTCATAGTTCAACTGGACAATCAAGATTGTTCAAACTGTTCTAATACTCTCTCCCCCTTTTTGTCACAAAGTCAGCCAAAAATTACCAAACAGGAGAGAAAAGTTAACAAGTTCAAGAACCAAAAGTTTGAGAATTAAAACTAAAAACTAAAACATAAAACCTGCACAAGAAAAAGATTAAAAAGTAAGAGAATTACTCAAAATCATCCGAACTGATGCAGCCGAGTATTTGGAAGATTTTCTTTAAACGTTTGTTCATGGATGACTGGTTCTTGTTGACCTTTTTTATTTCTTCCTTTACTTCAATCAGTTCATTTGAAATGCGTTCTTGCTCGTTGGAGAGCCTTTGCTGTTCTCTATAAATGGAGGTAACCGATGCATCATCATCGGATGTCGATGGAGGTGCTTGTTGTGCTGCAGGTGTGGGTTGTAGGTTTTTGGATCCCCAAGGATTTAAATAGGTACTATCAAACAACTAGAGTGGGGGTGAATAGGTGTAATACTTATAAAACCAAATCTCAGTGCAAAATAAAAACCAATGCGGAAAATAAAAACAGCACACCGAGATTTACGTGGAAACTCCAATCCAGGAGAAAAACCACGGGACCAACACGCAATAACAATCCAATAAGAATAGAAGAATAACAAGGTGATTACCGACTCCACGGACTCAAACCCCTCCTTCAACTTCTTCGGACCTTGCGCTCACCGATTGGATGTCCACGCAATAACAATCCCCTAAGAACAGAAGAATAACAAGGTGATTACCGTCTCCACGGATTTAACCCCTCCTTCAACTTCTTCGGACCTTGCGCTCCACCGTTTGCACGTCCACTGCACACGTTCGAATCCACGAACGCCTTCAACACATCGAATCCACGATGCCACGTCGAATCCACGACGCAAATAGCCGATAAAGAATATAGGCTTCGATGGTGATCCTTTGCTTAGATTCTCATTGAGGAACCGTAGAAGAAATCTCTAAGCAAAGACTAGATCAATTCGACAAAAGATATGTTCTTGAAAGAACCGTCGAATTGACCTAAAAGAGGCGAAAGAGAAGAACGATAAAAACCAGCCTCTAGGGTTGCTCTCGAGTGTTTCTGAATTGATCGGTATTAGTCACCCTCGTCGAGAAACCCTAAGTATCTATTTATAACCCTTGGAAAAAGATAAAAGTGGGTTTAGTAATTTTATCCCGATAGGGCATTGTGTACCGGTACCAAATATCGTGTTCCGGTACGCAATGGTGCAAACACAGATTTTTCTATTGTGTTCCGGTACGCGAATCTGTGTTCCGGTACGCAATGCAATTTAAAGAAAATTCTGTGTCGGGTTAGAGGAACTTTAAGTGTGGTTCCGGTACGCAATGTAAAAACTGATTTTTCCAAGATAAGCTTTATCCAAAACAAATCAAGTACCGTAATCCAAACTTAAATTAAGTTGTTAGTTAAAACCAAGTTCCTAAACCCAAGCCTAAACCAAGTTTCAATAACTTCCTGATTCCAATGATTATAAATGAACTATAATCACCATGGTTTAATTAACCATACCTGAGTGTTATCTTGAGCTCATGTTGAATCTTCAATGAGTCTTCCAAAGCTGATTTGACAATTTGATCCCTTTAAGACTCCGACTCAACTCACTGACTTGACTCACGAAATATGCCAATACCAAAAAGCCGTAACAATCTCCCCCTTTGGCAATTTCGTGACAAAACCCAAAAATACATAAAAACGCTCAAGTCACTCATCTTAAACCAAAAATTCGAAATTCAATGTCATCACCAAAACATTGATTTTCTTTGCGTGAAAGATCCAATAAATGCAAATACATTTGAACCAAACAGTCCTAGAACATACTCTATGACTTAGGACTTGGAGTCTTAAAGTGATGTAATTCCTGCAAAACAAAACTCCAAACAAAATCAAACGTTAGTCGTTAGAAGTTAAAATCCTACATATGTTTCGTCTTCCATTTGGTTCTTTTGTTTTTCCAGCTTTTTGTTTTGTGGCTCTTTCAATCTTTTCTTTATCTCCCCCTATCTTGAGCATCCATGTTCTCCATATTCTCCCCCTGTCTTGAGCATCTATGTTCTCCCTCTTTGTGATGCAATCATTATTTTCTGTCTCCCCCTTTTTATGATATGTCCATCATTTCCGTTCTCCCCCTTTTTGTCACAAATTGTCAAACAGTTAATATAACAAAAAGTAAAATACTAGGAGGATAAGTTCTTAGTTACAAGACGATTAGAGTTCTTGTTCATCACAAAGTGAAAAGAAACTGAAAACCAAAAACAAGAAGGAAAAGAAATCACGCATCCTCATTTGAATCATCATCATCATCATGTGATGTTGGTCCATGCGATGTACTCGGTGCTGTTGCGCCAGTGACCACATCATCATGTTTGCACCCAAGGATATCGAAGATTTTCTTTAAACCATCCTCAAGTTTTTTGAAGCCTTGCTCCATCCTTTGCTCCATCTTTTGCTTTAATGAACGAACATCCCGATGCAAGGTTTGAAGAGTTATGACCTCATCTGGTTCAGGAGATTCTTGACGAGGTGGTGCACTCACTGTCGCTTCACTTGCATAGGCTTTTGTATGCCCAAATGTCTTCAAAGTGCTAATTGACTTGGCTAAAGTGATTCCATCAATTGCCCCCCAAGCCATAATCATGTTTGGCACAAGAAATGTCCACTCCATAAATCTTCCAGAATACGAGTAATCAAGATCGGATACGGTAGAAGGTCACGTTGCCTAGATCCTTCAATGACATGTACCATCTGCTGCCAAATGAGAAATGGAATGTTGGTGTTAATTCCATTGCACTTTCCGGGTGACCGAGCAAAAAGAGAAGTAACAATCGATCCCATCGAATCCTTTTGGTCCCCAGTGTGGGCAATAGGTTGTAGCATACAACTTAAGGACAAAATATGATACTCTGGTTTTAGGCCCTTTGATTCAACATATGATCTGTTCGTGTGCGTCCCTGTCTTGCAAATAGAGTCCACAACCATATCCCAATGGGTATCATGTTGGAAATTACCATCAGTGTAATAAAGACCAGTAGTGTCAAAGCTAATCAAGGTTTGCACCAATTACTGCTGGAGTAATGTCAAACTTGACGTCTCTAACTGTTGTTTCAAAGACAAAGGCTCCGGTGTCATGGTCTTTTTGAAGTATGTTACCTCGCATGTAGAATTCCCTGATGATCTCCACACAAAACCCATCTTAGGTTGAACTCTGCCAAGTGGCCGAATATGACTTCGTTCCAAAAGCCTTGCAAAGTCTGGCACCTCACGACATAGCTCGTTAAAGTTCACGTGTCGCTCTCCAATGCATGTGCGGTTTGAAAATCTGGCACGGCGTTTTGCACTCACATGCGGTTCACTTTCATCAACATTTGATCTCCGTTGAGGGCGCTCGCGTATTACCGGTCCACCGGTACTTCTACGCGGAGGAGAATCCCACCCTTCTTTTTCCTTGAAGCCAAAGGTGCTTTCCCCTTTCCTTGAACTGATTCCTCTTCATATTCTGAGGAATGTTCAGATTCTGAGCTAGTTGAATCCTCATTGCGTGATCGTTTGGTAGCCTTTTTCTTTCCAGAACTGCGACCACGTCCACTTCCAGTGGCCATCAAAACCACTAGTGCAAGAAGCCATGAAAATGCCATTTCCTACAAAGAACACAATGCACTATGATTTGATCGTATAGGAAGGCTTAAACATGTCTAAGAAACATTCTAAAACATGTCACAATTGATGATTCATCATTTAAAATTCATTTGCATTAAAAGCCCTAATTCTCAATTTTTCTATGTCAAGAACACATGAAAATGTTAGATTCAATCAACTAAGCATGGAAACATGAATCTAATTAGATAGAGAGCAACCAAAATATGTTCTAAACATGAATTAAGAGTGATTTAAGCAAGAGATTTCATTTGGAGTAAGGATCAACTCAAAAATCCAAAATAAAACATCAAAACCTAAAAACTAGGGTTTTGAAACAAAAGTAAGCAAGATTAATGAAGAAACTTACAAATCAAAGCAACAAATCACTTGATCTTGATGAAAAACACCTTAGAGATGTTTTAGAGAGAGAGAGGGAAGGGTTTTGAAGTGGGAGAGATGAAATAAAAAACATTGTAGTTTCGGAATATAAAGAATCCTAGACCGCGTACCGGTACTAGAAGTCGCGTACCGGTACGCAGTGTAAAAACCGAAAAACCATCGTTCGGGATCCGGATTGACAGGCAGGGGGATCCGGATCCGCAATGTAGTCCGGTACTAAAAATGTAGTACCGGTACGCAAGTGAAAAACCAGAAAACTTCACATTCGGATCCGGATGGATTTTCTAATCCGGATTGGATTTTCAGGTACTAAAAAGCAGGTACCGGAACACACTAGCCAAAAAGCAAAAATTTCTTGAAACAAATCAATTTTGAAATCTTTTCAAATACGATTTATACAATCAAGAAATCCATTTAAGTGCTTTGGAAAAACAATGGAATTCACATAGATGTCATTCAATCCAATTAATATAAAATTAAAAAGTTTACTCCAAAATCATGAAAAAAAAGGTAAAACATTATAAACGTTTTTCATGTTATATTCATCAAACACAAGTCATCAAAAATAACCTTGAGATCCAAGTCTATCAAGTGTACACGGATTTACAAAGATGACTACGGAGATTTCCAACGACATCAATCTTGAATTTACCCTTTCAAATTGAGATAAGCACTAAAATACCAAGGGTGGCTCTTTGAGCATCTTTCAAACTATCCCACCTATACCCACCAGGAGATTGTTCAAAATAAGAACTTTGATATAAATCTCCGAATGCTTCAACTAAAAATTTCTCATAAAATATTATCCAAGCATCATAACATGTGGTAGCTTCACACACAAAACGGACGACCGGCGGTGGCAGCTCTTTCCAAACATGTGGTGGTAGGTAGTTTTCACCACTCCTTTCGGAGTAACTCTTTCCACATATTTTATAATCATTTAATTACCCTTGTAAGAATGCAATCTCTTACGTGAAAGAATTAAATCCGAAATTTTAGTCTATCAGTTGTCTCACGTTTGAACACAATGAATTCACACAACGAGATAGATTAAGATCTAAAGATCACACCTGATTTCTAAAATTTGAGCTTATATATCAAAACTTTCCTATAATGAAGTATCACTCAAGATAGATTATGGGTAACGTTGATAATATATAAAAGTTACATTGGAGTGAATCAACGTGAAGCCCCTTGTTATTCAATGCACTTGTTCATTAAAAAACTTTTGTTCAAAAAGAAAACATAAAACGAAGAGCATTGAAAACATGCGTAATGAGAGATTCAGAAAATATGAAAGGCGAAAAACCCAATCAAAGATTAACCTAAAGTCATAAGATAATTTAGAACTTAAAGGACAGGAAAAGATCCCACCATTTCCGAATCCAATCGCGGATTTTGGGTTGTCTTGACGTTGTGGCAGGGGGTTGTCGCTTTGACTGTG